>DWTR01000093.1:0-14591 GCA_018244935.1 Ardaris minthe | reverse complement strand
CGGAACTCGTATTTACGTCTAAACTATCTATACTTTTAGAGACCTCACTGATACTACATGGTGAAAATTCGGAAAGATCGTGCGCCACAGTGTTTGGACTGGGATATGGCATCGTGTAGGTATCGTTATTATAAAATTTTGGTGGAATCTTATTAGCTAATTGTGTTCCTATGCTTGAAAAGTAATCATTAAAAGTTTCACATATATGCGAGGAATTTACAACAACGTGTCCGTTTTAGGTTTGAGGGACCACAGCTATTTACAGTCTTATTTTTTGCCAGTGTACTAATTAGGTTCCACATTTTCTTAGGTTTACTGTTACATTTCAAGAACTCTCCGTGAAAAAAATTTAGCTTTTGTATTTCTTATTGTATTTACTATCTTTTCTCTTTTAGCTTTAAAGTTTTCTTCTAGTTCGCGATCCCCGTGGTTGTTTTTTAATTTGCTCCATAGTTGATTTCTTTCATTGATATCTGTTATTATTTGTCCATTTATCCACTCCTTTTGAGGTTGATTAATTACTTTTGTTTTCGTAACTTTGTTTTGAGTTATCATTTCCTTTATAAATTCATCTAGGGTGTTGAGGATGTGGTCTTCATTTTTAAATACAGTGGTTTTAATCATATTGTACAGATTCTGTAAATTAATTGCTTCATACTGTATTTTTTCTTTCTGTGGTGGTGGTGGTACACGATTTAACTCAAGGTATATGTTCTTGTGGTCTGATAACGATGATTCTATTAATGCTAAATGAAAGTTGTTTTCTTTAAGATTGGTCGAAATGTGATCGATTATTCTTTTGGTGGTTGACGTTTCTCGCGTACAGTGTATTGTATATTTTTGTTAATCAATTTATAGCTAGATTCCAGTAGCATAGCATTATATCTCTTTGTTTTAATATCTGTCGTTAATATATCTATGTTCATGTCACCGAAAACGATTGCTCTCTTTTTAATAGTTATTTGTGTCTCATAACTGGTAAGAAAATCATTGAAATTCGAATGTCTAGGCTTGTAAACAACTCCGATATCGAGTGAATATTTGTGAAGGTGTATCCATAAGTAGTTAGTTCCGCTGATAAAGGATGACGATATGAGCTCGTGCTTTAAATTATTTTGAACGAAGATAGATACAAGGCCACCTATAATTTCGGGCCTGATATTATAGTAGTGCCTGTAATTTTGCAATTGAAGTTGTTGAGATTGTTGCTCTGTTGTTGCTCTGCTTGTTGCTCTGCTTGTTGCTCTGTTATTTGATTTAATGTATATTATTTTTAATTCATTACTACGGGACTATGGAAATAGGCTCACTCCCTAATCCAAAGTGGGAGTTAAAGGTAACTGGCAAAATGTTTGAGTGCACTATGCTTCTTTGTCTACCTTTTCGGGGCTTACAGGTATGATATTACATAATTCATTGCTATGCCAGGTGTTTTTTCCGATAAACAGAGCACCAAACAATGTATGTACACCTTATAATAAATATCTCATAGACTTACATATGTCCTAGATACCACACTTTTCAAGTTTGTGCCTGTGACCAGTAAAACATTGTAATCACTAATTTAACTGACTTATTTTGTCACAGAAATTGTGAGAACTACTAATGTCTTACTAATGATTACAAAAATATAGATTTTTTCATATGCTTCACTTTGTTAATTAATGTTAATCTGTTTGCTTTTTTTGGTCTCAGCTGCAATTGTTTTATGTCTTACAGTTGCTCCACAAGTCTACCCCTATAAATCAGTTATGCTTCAATAACTCCAATATATTCCTCCAATATGTTCACATGTGGTTATAAACCCATATATAAATATGAATGTGTTACATTATTGCTAGTATGTTTCTTATTTTTCATTTATATGTTAAGCTGAGGATCCAGATGTATTAACTGTAGCAGAAAGCATATAAGGCACCACTATAACTTGTCAATACATGTATGATACTCTGCTGGCGGCACCATAGATTATTTATTGTCACCCCTTTTGAATTATCAAATTATTAACAATGTAAAGATTTTTTTTATGCTTTTTATTTTTAATTTTTAAACTAGAAGAATGTTAAGCAATTTGAAAACTGAAATTTAATCAAGTGATATTGGATAACCAACCCTACCTTCTCAGTTGTTACATTTTATGTATATGGTATCTAGTTAAAATTCCTAGCTTGCAGCGGCTTGGAGGCTGGAATTGAGTCTGAAGTATGGCAGTATTCTCACACATTCCAAAGTGGGACTGGTGAAACATGTTAGTGTAAATATTACACTTCTTTCGGCTTAAAGAATCTTTATTTCTCATAAGACATACATGAGTCAGTGTGTACATGAATGTGTGAGTACGGATATAAGTGTATAACTGTGAAATGTGTGTTGGTGAGTGTGTACATTTGATTTTCTATGAATGTGTATATCTGCAGTTTGGTTGTAGGTAAACGTGAGTGTGTTTGTGTGTGTCCACATGTGCATATGTATGAGTCTATGTGCCAGGGTGTAATGTAACTGCTCCTTGGGTGCAACTGTATGTTTAAGTATGTACTCTTTTTAACTTTACTTATTCCTTTTGAGATTTTATACTGTTTACTCTTTTATTATTATTGAATAATTTAATTTTATAACTTATATATGGAAATTATACTATTTATTGCATTTATTTATTGTATGTATATTGCTTTAGTATTTTTTTTTATTCGATCTAGGATTTTATATTATCTGGCAAGTCATTGTACATCTTTGCCCCTTCATGCTTTATGTTTCGTACCTCTTCGGGTATTACAGGCGTGAACTAACTTTTTGTTAATTATTAGTCGTAAAACTATGTATTTACACAATGGGGCAAATGAAACTTGAATGCAACCAGGACAAAGACTATAGAGAATGTCAGCATATTTTACAATGTGTGCGCAATTGTTAAAGTAAAGTAAAGCACATTTTCAGGACAACTTAGCACAATGTTGCATTTACAAAATTGCTTTTAACGAATTGAAGGCGCTAAACGCCTAAACGAACTGCTTCTCTCGTGGTTTTTGACCACTTTATATCTTGACTATCCTAGAGCGCTGTAAAGCCCTCACCAACTTGCGTTAATATGTCTAAAATAAGCAATGTGATAAGAGAACTTCAGCGATACACTAGGAAAGCAGTAATTGTTGCATTGTTTCCATGACTTAAACAAACTTACGGTGTACCCCAGTCCACTCTATAAATTTGACATTAGCGTTGTATTGATTACCAGTTCAGCCGACCTCGTCCACAATTGGCCGATGTTAATCTCGGAAACGCATCCGTTTTCATGTAATTATGTAACATAGCCAACAATGGCGATTGTGTGTTTCCTGTGCCTTCTATTGTTATAACAGTCTTGATAACGGCCATCTAATCTTTGTATCTGCACCTTTTAGCGTTTCCGAAGAGAATTATTTTTGATTTCACTTTACTTTGGATTTCATTTTCATTCGAAAAAGTAACATGAAGCGAGTAATTTTAGCGAATTCTATTTTTTTTAATTTTATTCTCAAAATCCTTAGCTTCGTAAATAATTACAATAATAATAATAATGTTGCACCTTAATTTGTGCATTTAATACATCTATCGATTACTAAGCAATATAATTAAAACACATGAAAATGTACTACTATGACAAATATTTTGACGCTTCCGTTCTTAAATTTGTAACGTAATAATAACTTTATCCGCTGATTATAATTTATACATACATGGTAATAGATCGACACGATTCTTAAGAGGGGGGGAGTTTTCAAAACTATCAGTCGTGTATAATCTTGAACTTCATTCTTTGTTTACGGACATTGGATTCACATGTCAACTTTGTTTTAGTTCACCAATCGTGGTAAACCACGGCGGGATTACCCAAGTGACTTAACAGAACGACAAATCTGGATAGCCAGTATCCAATGATAACAGATCTCCGGTGGCTATACTAGAGTGGTGAAGGTCGGGGCGAGCTTAGTTTTCTAAATAGTAACGGCTGGTTATTTATCATTGTTAGCTCAACAGCTCGACTGGGCTAGCTCACTACCGAATGCAGCTGTGATAACGGTGCGATTCCATTGCTGTCACTTGTACAAACATCGTTTTCTAGCTATTTCACCGGCTTTAACTCATATCTATTTGTTCCTTGGTTTTCTACGCACCGGTGTGGGTTTTAATTATTATGAACAGGTATAATAAGATTCTCTAATGAATCAATCGGTACAACGTGAAAAATGCAGTGTCGTTTTTGATATCTGTAACATTTTAATACAACATTTTTCTATTCTTCGTTGAAATGTAATATAGACAAACAGTATCTAAGAGTAAATGTAAATACTTTGAAACGTACCAATAATATAAAAAAAAACCAATCGTAGGGTACGAATTATTTCTTGAGAATTACGACGGTCCGATTTTCTTATAAGAAAAAATAATAATTACTGTTGATAGCTGTTAGTGATGATATTATTCTTTGGTTTCACCCGTCGTGCATATAATGTATAAAGTGTGCCTTAACTCACATTTTTAAGAGGTGCGCGCCCTAGGTATTTGAGCCCGGTCTCCCGGAGTGAGAGGTCGAATTTTAAACCACTAGACTATCACTGCTATCATAGATTCTTCTATAACTAGATAATAACAATTTTTATAATTATCTTTTATCCAAACGTTCCCGAAACGACCTCAATAACAAAAATAATAATGTTATTATATGTTTATATAAAAATGTAATTCAGTTTATGTTTTTATCGTGTTTCCACGTTTGCGTTTGTGTAAAACGCGCGCCGTGCGACAGTGGTAACACACCCGGCAAGAGGGGGGTGAGAGATCGCGTGAGTGTGCGATCGGTTCAGTTAGCGAAGTGAGAGGCGCGGGCGTCGAACGACTTGCCGGCCTCCGAGTACCGTGAGCCGACTGGTTTTTGCTTAGCTGTTAAACACGTTCAATTTTCAACCCAGTGTCGTGAGGCCTAAAGTTATATTTGAATCGTTGTGTCGCGTTTGGCAATCGAGGAACAGTGACCCCGTAGGCTTGCACAAAAATGGTCGAAGAGAACTCAGCCAGCGAAGACCTGAAGCGGCAGGCTGCATTGTTCTATAATTCCACTCAAAGGTTTGTTTATTTTTCATAGTGTGCAATGTTATAAAACGCCAACGTATGTTCAACTGAAACAGCTACACATGCATCGTCCATTTGTTTTCAAACCTTATGTAATTGACATAAGATTGAATTTTCCGTGCAGTTTATGACAACGTGGGTAAAAATCTAATTGGTCATTTTCAAATATATTTCCGATCCTAATCTGCACGGAACTAACGGATGGAACTACGTATATTTTTTTATGTGAATAAATGTGATTATGCTAATAACAGGTTACCAGGAGTCATTGTATGAAATAAACTTGCGACAAAACAAGTAAATACATCTAATATAAAAAAAGTACAATTATTTTGCCCGCCAATGTTCGCGCAGTGTACGTCAAATGACTTAGAGCTTTTCAAGTTCGCACGCCGTTCAGGTTCAAATGAGTTCAAATTGCATAAATAGGAACTTAAAAATTCAACAGTATGTAAAATATAATTGTCTTGTGAGCAAAAACATTTTGTTGCTGCGATTAGTATTTTCTTCTATGCATTATCACCCAATACTTAAATCATGTTTGTTAACTTGACTGCTCCCTTGGTCGTGTTGGTCGCAAGCGCGACAGCCGGCCGGGAGGTCCTGGTATCAAAACCCGTGTGGGACACTATTGGATTTTTCCAATTTAGATTTTCTAGTAGTGGCTCGGAGTCTGTATTTGTGCCCGATGTATGGCAATTGGTTCACCACCTATTCCATAGTGGGACGTAGACGTAACTGGGGAAACGTGGGAATGTACTACATTCCCCTGACTACCTCTTCGGGGGATTACAGGCGTAATGAGACGTTACGTTATAAAATTGAACTAATTATTCAACTTCAAAACAACTAAATGTTTTCATATCTGTCGTTTGTCGCAGACATGTTTGCTACCCTTAAAAATCAACATACGGCACTTCATGTGCTAAAACGTTATACCCAACAGAAATCTCTATACCTAAATCACTCCGACACCAAGTTCCTCGCGTAATGGAAAAGATATGTCAAATAAAATGGTGTCTAAATATTCAATTGTAGTTCAGGGTTATCAGTATTGTGTGCCGTAATAAATAAATGAAACAAAATAGACTAGCTTACATTACGACTTTGATGTATGTAAGTAGAACAGGTGAAAGAAATGTGTTCGGACCGTAGCCGGTGGAAACGCTTGGTCTCTGACTATCCTTGTGGGAAATAATCGTGACGTTATATGTATGATTATGTTTGTATATATAATAAATTAAAACCAAGACTAGGCCCGGTCATGCGGACCGTTACGATTGATGTGTAAACAAGAGTGTTAAACAATGATCTAAACGCGATCGATTTCGAACGCGAAACGCATTCGAAAACGCAATGCAAGTTTATCATTAAAGTAAGCTTATCGTAAAAGCAAATATCTATGCTTACTTTTACCTATACTAAGTTTATGCGTGTGTACAATCATTTGTAGCAAGTGAAATTAAGTTATTTTTGACCTGGAGAAATGGTACTGGAGCACTAACGCCATAATGAAGTAGCCACACCTCTAGGCGACGAGGGGACAACTTTCTTGATATTATAGCGCCATGTTTGAAGCGAAAAAGCAATGGTATAAAATGTTCTGAGCGAGCCCCGACAGTAAAGGCCAAAGAAAGTTGCGGAATAAAGGTGTTCGTATCTAATAATTATTTATTGAGGTCTGAGGCCCACGTCTATTAAATCCTCGGCCTGCAGCAGAAAAACAAAGGTCTGAGACACGGCTCGTGATTTATTTTCTGTTTGAGAAGTGAATGGCCGTCGACGCAGCATTTTCTACTGAACATTGAGGGCTCGAGGTGTACGCTTGTTTAAAGGACACGGGATGCGGGAATTTCATCTCGGTTTAGGAAACTGGGAGCAAGTGATATGATAATGAACATAATATGGAGCTTTAAAAAACATCATGTCACTTAAATGTAGTAGACTCCTGTTATAATATAGCGAAGTCATGTGAAGAGGTTCCCACTGTTGCTCCATTTATAGAAATGCATCTGTACCCAAACATTTTGAGCGTTCCGATGAACAATTTGATACTAGAAGGAAAATAATATTGCACACACGTTAAGAAACACTGCGATACAAAATATAATGCGCATAAAAATAAATTACATATATAATTTTAAAAATTGTGATAGAGAATTTATAACATCTGACTACAACCGAATTATGATCACAAGTTATGAATGGAATGAAATATGCTCAGCAATACGAGTCTTATGTACTAGTGGCAACGTATCGTACACATCGTATGCACGGTACGAGATTAGTAACGGCTGTGGACAATATACTGCGTCCATATAAACACCAATGCATACATTAAGAACTAGTGCCGGTTTGACACAGAACATTTGGAATTATGGACAAATTGAACAATGCTCTCATATTATAGAGGTATTCATGATTTGTTGATGGATAATTATTATTTCTTTCGTCGATGCCGCGTTGCACATGGATCTCGTTTCCGTGTGAAAAGGGGAAACCACATTCAACAGGTTCGTTTAGCGTAATATTTAGTTGTTTTATAATAGAATATTACAGTGTAAATATATGAGTAATAGAATTATGTAAGGGTCGCTTGAGGTACTGTCGTGTAAACCTTGGCAATAATACAAAAACATTTCCGTACCATCCGAATATTGACTCCTATCACCTTGCAAATAAAATCATTTTTTATTGTACTATGTATACATTTGCATCCGGCACACTAGTTGTTTGATTGACTGTTTTTTTTTTAAACCCTTGTAAGTAATCATTATAACAATGCTTTGATCAAAAATATGCAAACACATATTTGACTATTTGCACCGTTGCGTTGAGTTATAAATTGCAATATTTGTTGCTTAGCCACCGCTACAAATGAACCGTTCAAAGTTATTCCGTGAAACCTGTCTGATCTGTTCATTCTAGGAAGACACACGCCAAGTCGTAAAAAGATCAAGACCTTTGCTGTTACTGTTTGAATACTCATATCTGCTACCACATGCAACTGCCTCGTTGGTCGTGTTGGTTGCAAGCGCGACTGCCGATCGGGAGGTCCTGGATTCAATTCCCGGGTCGGGATTTTTCTAATTTAGATTTTCTGGTGTATGGCATAGGCTCACAACCTATTCCATAGTGGAACGTAAACGTATCTGGTGAAACGTGGGAGTGTACTACACTTCTCTGCTACCTCTTCGGAGATTACAGGCGTGATGTTACATACAATAACACATGATGATGACGACATTCTGGCCTGCTTGAACATTTAATATTCCTGTAACAATTCCGGAAATGACAATTGTATCCGCTTTGATAATATTCGTTTGTATTTTCTATCCTCAATACAAAAATATTCTAAACTTTTGTCACGAATGCGTTAATATCGATAAGAAATGAAAAAAAACAGCCAACTTTCGTTCGAAGTAATATGTTCTCTTGTGACATTTGACACGATAGGTACTTCTAATTATTTATTTATAAAAAATTCACATCGCGTGCGCTGAGAGTAGAAAAAAAACTATTGTTATTATTAGACGCATTTATAGTTACACGTGTAAACCTTTTCAATTATTCTTTATCGACCTCGTCACAAAATAAAAATTTCACTCAATCAAATTGTAGAGCGCCCGTTTTCATCTTAGTATACTCGCAATGTTAGTACGTACATTAGGTGATTTAAACTCAACCTAATGGCCTGTAAATTCTACGAAAATTATTTAGTCTTGTTATTTAATCCAGCGGCGATGTAATGAATCATGTTCTACAAGATAATAAATAATAATAATAATGACGGTCTATGATATTGTGCACATACAGTAGCGAAATGCACACAAAACAAAATGACCCATTTTTTGGATCGGATCCACCTTTAGTAGCTTGCCCCTAAATAAAACCGATATCAACTTTGGTTGCGTCTTTTAGAAACAATCTGAAATTCTTGTAGCAATCATGAAAAATTTTCAAAATTTAACTACTTATAAAATCGCTCTCTGATTAATGTTACGTAATTAATATCGATTACGTACGATATCTATAGACGAACGAAACAACGAATAAGCCGCGTTAAATTCAATAAAAGTATGACGTGCGTGCAATTTAATAGCGGTGTCGTTAATGACGTCAACCCCTTCACATATTAAACTACAAATATATAGACTATAGACCGTAGGTGCCGCGTGATAGTCTTCAAGACGCCTTGGCTCAACATAAAGTCTTTATATGACATGCCCACGCACCAATATGACACTGATCACGGCTTGATTGAATAAAAATGTTATCTTCTTTCATTATTATGGAGTGGACGGATCTAATGTGATTTATACAAAATTATTCATTAGGTAGTGTTATATTGAACGTGTAGATAGATCCTTGCAGTCGTATTAGTTGTGGAGCAAACTGGTTCACGTTTTGTTTGTGAGTTAGTAATAACCAAAGAGAGGTCAAATTAGCCTAAGA
The DNA here is from genome assembly GCA_018244935.1 of Ardaris minthe. NCBI lineage: Eukaryota > Metazoa > Arthropoda > Insecta > Lepidoptera > Hesperiidae > Ardaris > Ardaris minthe. The sequence continues at coordinate 5,030 of DWTR01000093.1, read as the reverse complement.
TAGGGGGCTATGCGTGGTTACGAGAGAAGTGATTACGCCGTGTTCAAGCAATCATGCTCTGGTTAGCCAACTGGAAAAAGTTCAGTCACCCGATGTGGTTTTCGTCACTTATTCCTTCCCAGCGCTTTTTCGATCGTTCATCCCTATTCCATCAAGCTATCTCTGGGAATCAATTGGACTTTTTGATTTTGCTACACAAGGCTCTTTCATCCTCTTTACGACTCTATCCCAGAAAATACTTTAATTTTGACTGCCTCGTTTTTCAAGTAGTTGCAAGCGCGACTGCTGATCCTCGCTTCAAATCACGAGTCAGGAACTATTGTATTTTTCTACTAAAAATTTCTAACAGTGATTTCAAGTCTGAAATGATTCCGGTGTGCGTCAAAAGGCTCACCCCATATCCCATAGTAGGGTGTAAACGTAACTGGCGAAACGTGGGAGCTTACTGTATCCTTTACCTAACTCTTCGGGGATTACAGACGTGATGTTACGTTAACTAGGAAATACTTGTTAATTTCATTTCCATGTATGCATATTCACCTCAGCCCCCAAAATATTCAACTTCCGTCTTGTTGCGCAATATCCAACCGTCATTCTCTTGCAACGTAATCTTCAAATGTAGCCAGGTATCTATGAACTTGCGATCAAGAAGGTCCAATCGGTGCAACGACCACATAATTATATTCAGAGATTAGCGTCAATCCGTAGTAACAAAAACTCTTTGGTGACATCAGATACACACAGGAAATCTATAAGTGTTCGTACAAAGCAAAGTGTTCGTTCCTTTTCATGTTTGTTTGTACATTGTTCATATTAAACTGAATTACATGACGGCATTTGTTTTCGCTTATGTTGCTTGTGGCTTTTCCCAATTATTGCCTTTATGACCTTTTCGACCCTTTCCGATTCTAATGTTGCAACTTGAATTGGCTCATTTAGTACCATTAGGTCATATTATCGAACGACTTTGTCCTTCGTGCTGACCTCTGGCGGCAATTTTCCACTGGCTTACGATTCCTACGCTGTAACTTGCGGTAAGTATATGAATATCACTGTCCATTATCAATTGATGCTTACATCGTCTTACAGTGGACAGTGTGGTTTTGCATATATGTTATAAAGTTGGCCGTGTTGGTTGCAAGTGCAACTGCCGATCGTGATATCCTGGGTTCGAATTCCGGGTCGGACACTATTGGATTATTGTAACTTAGATTTTCTAGTACTGGGTCGGAGTCTGAATATGTGCCCGTATTATGACAAAAAACTCACAACCTATTCTGTAGTGTTATGTAAACGTGACTGGTGAAACTTGGGAGTGCACTACACTACTCCGCCTAACTCTTCGGGGATTACAAGCATGGTATGAACGTAGTTAAGATTCAAAGAACAATGAATGCTCCACGTCATGCCACACGCTTGTGTGGTTACTGTTTGTGGACTGTCAGTGGGTGGTATCGTAAAGAATCGCTTCACACTTACAGTTTCAGCTTGGTATAATCTGTGTCGTAGGCGCCATACACAACGCATACAATGACACACAAGGGAATGTCCGAAACCGAAATAAATACTTCTATTCAATTTGTAAATCTGACATATCTTTGGCTATTTGTCTAACCAAGAATCGAATTTTAGCCAATCAGCACGTCAATACTTGGTGGTTTATGACAAAAGGGGCCGGGTATGACCACGATTTGAGAATTATTCGAGATCAGTTACAGACAGGCTTCCTAACCCACGAACGTAACTCAGTGCTTATCAACAGTCACTTGTGTCATAGACACGGGTAATAGTAATAATAATAACAAATATCTGGTACCCACTCACACACGGTCATATGACCCCAAATTAGACAGAAATCATCATTCGTGAAATAGAAGTCTAGGCGCAGCAGTCAAGGTAATTAACCACTACGCCAACAGGCCATTAAGGTTAAATCACAAAATCATTTCAGGATACGGTAAACGTTTTTCACGTATTGGGAGTAAATAGTCCATAACTGAAAAGTAAACCTCACGTGTGAAATCACGAGCAGTGAGAGCCAAGTCGTAACTCAATATTATTACGAGGCAGTCACGAGATTTGCTTGCTATAAAACGTGTTATACCCATTGATAAACGATTTGTATGTGGATATGAAATGGTTGTCGTAAAATACACACAATATGCGCAGTACGTTTGCGTTTTCTCGCTGTCATTTTGTTCAGCGTCAACATAATTTTTATTCTAAGTAGTAATATACACAATATAAAATTATTATAATCTCACAATGTTTCTTGGGTAGGCATAGAGCACCGAATGCCATATCTCTCTATCCTAACAACACAAACTTGTTTCTCGTACATTCTTCGTTCAGTTTCGGAGAATTCTGAATCCTATGTCAGCCTGTATATATATAACTATAGCCCATATATCTATAGCCCATATATCTATAGCCAATATCTCTTTGGTCAAGACTGAATCTTGACTTTTTTGCGTACCATCATCCATGAATATTCGTATGTACTACAATATAATATAGGTGAAGTAATATATGTTTTAGAATGGCTTAATATCCAAGATTAAGGGCGCCCGCAAACGAGCTATGGCAATCGACTCATGTAGATGGCGTTTGATACAAGTGGTACGGGAGACGATTATCAGTCTTATTTCATTACGGCTATGAATCTGAGTCAGATGTCACGTTTAGGCGTTTTATGTTGCCGTTGTTGGCCACAGGTAGCGAATGGCAGTAACACACAAAATTTTTGCGATGGTTCTACAAAATGTATAAAAACCGTTAGGAAGTAACCGTCCCGGATCACGAATTGCAGAATCGCTGAAGCTCTAATACCTTACTCGGCAGGTACCTACAATCCAAAACAAATTTCTAAAGTGATTATTCAGTTCCCCGGTGAGATGGTCGCAAGACAACGTGAAAGTATTGTATGGCGACCAGTTATTTCATGAAAGCTCAGATCTATTGCTGCACGAGTCTTCGTTATCGCACTCAATTTGTTTTCTATTACGCAGCTAACGTCCTTAGAGAACCACGATACTTCCACTCACTTTCTTGGTCATTAACTATGCGTGAAATGTGGTCACAACTTATGACACTGATAATAATTTTTCGTTTTATTAAGACATTGTTATATTTTATATTGTTGTTACTATACTTTAAGGATGTTCTTCGCACTTGGCAATTACCTTTCCTTTTCATTTTTTAAAGTAAAAATTATATTCTGTATGTTCGTTTTTGGCGCACGTAAAGTCATAGAATGATTGTAATCATGACAATTTATAAGCAAACAGTAAATGCGTATTCAATTCAGCTAGTAATTGAAATTTTAACCTCAATCAAAAAATTACATATGGCATCAAGGAAACGGGAAATTAATGCTGACAATAGTGAATTGAAGGTAGAATTCAAAGTTTGCTAATTGCGCATAACATTTCATGTATTTTTGATAATCCAATAAAATTCAATAAAAACATGTCATTTCTTACTTAAAATAATAACAACCTGTCATAATTAATAATTATAACAACCCATTTATTCAGTCTGGCCTTTGATACATACATAGAACAACATTGTTACGTGACATACTGTGTGTGTGCGTGTGTGTATGTGTGTGTGTGTGTTATATTACATTCCTGATACATGATACTTACTAAAGAGTACTCCAGTAACCCGACCTTCAGACTACATAACAGCATCATTCATGACGGATATAGATTTCGATTTGAACGTATATTATCATGGACTTTTTGAAATTTAATAAGGACATACCCTACTACCCCACTAAAAGTGTATTTCTAGAAATTCCACTCCTAGGGGAATAAAATGGGGATTGAAAATATGCTTTCACGTTTGGAATTTTCGACGCTAAGTAAATAGAAATGTCTATTACACATTTTCATTTTTCAATTTCTTATTCTAGAATCTGCTGTTACTGCCACAAATTACTAAATATTGTTTGCCGTCTAACTTTCCACAGCGGCGTTAAAGACATTTATAAGTAAGATGAATTTCTTTTTACGAGATAAGTTGACTGCCTCGTTAGTCGTTTCGGTTCAAACCCCGGGTCAGGCTTTATTGGATTTCTCTAACTTAGAATTTCTAGTAGTGGCGTGGTGTCTGGATTTGCGTCTGGTGTATGGCAATAAGCTAACCACCTATTCCATAGTAGCACATAACGCAATCGGAGAAACATGAGAGTTTGCTACACTCCCCTGCCTACTCCTTCAGGGATTACACACGTGATGTTACGAGATAAGTCCAGAAACCGCATGCTCCTGTGTTGCGTTGATTGTAATAAATAGTTGCTTTAGGTCATTTCATTTTAAAATTCTTTGTATCTCTAGGTTTTGTCATACTGGCCATTGTTCGTCGCATATGCTACAATGCCGTGCACGACCACAATGACAGATAAAAATTGCCACTGATTCCCAACTCGGTTCGTTTCGTGTTACGTAAAACGTCACGATGACTGGGTGGAGTATTGTAATTCTATCCGGTTTCTATACTTTCGAAAGGTGATGTGAATAAATTTGTTGCATGTTGGACACTATTTACGTCGAATTTAAATCTGTACGCTGTCAATTTGTATGTCGTAATCATCTTTGTATTGCCTATCTCGTCATTTTTAACGTTTGACGATCAAAAGTGTGAATTCGAACTGATTCATGGTCGTCGAATTATATTCACTGTTCGTCCATTTTCTTAAGTCTCACTCAACAAAGAATAATTAGCGGTCAGCAATATATACGTTAATACGTTACATATTCTATCAGGTGTTAACATTAAATATTCATATTCGTTTAACAAATCAAATTAAATAAATACAACCGGTTTTAAAATGCCTCATGAAGTTCACAAAGTTAATATAGTCAAGAACATTTATTACCATTTATAATTCACTAAGATAACGGTGTTGGGAAAAGACCATATTTTGTTTAAATATTCGTCACTATACAAACGTGAGTTTATACAATATCATTAGTTAATATAAGTGTCTATTTTGCTTGTAAGTCATTTCCTTCATTTTGTTCAAC
>DWTR01000092.1:0-14597 GCA_018244935.1 Ardaris minthe | reverse complement strand
GCATAAAAAGAGCCTCTTGTTTATTATTGGTCTGTCTACATGATAGCAAGAAGCTCTGTTTAGCCCAATAGTCAATCTTTTAAGATCGCGTATTCATATTTACTTTTATTATCAAGAATAAGTGTTTTATTTTCAAAATCATACTCGAAAACTAATTTTGTATTATCTTCTAACGTAATTTTATTTCCGACTAATAATAATGCTGAAAGATTAGAATCAAGTGCAGTAACATTTAAATATTTATCCAATGAAAAAGGCTTTCCTATAAGCACCTCACTAACGAGGTTGACTAAATTATAGTGTTGTTCATTAACGTACTCTAATTCTGTATTTATTAAATTATCTATATTTTTTATACCATCAGTATTTTTATCTTGTAATGATTTTTTATTTTCTACTTCAATTTTTATTTTATTTTTACTATCATCTTTTATAACATTTATTGTTGTTTTTCCTGAATAAGGAACATTAATTAATCCTGCAAATGGATCTTGTTCTATCAAAAATGATTTAAATTCAAGAATTCCTTTTTGATACAATAAGGAGTAAATTATTTCCTTATCATTTTCATCCAAGTTTGTAAATTTATTTTTTAATTTTTCGAATTCTAACTCTTTGAACTTCACCTCGTCTAAATCTTTTGGTTTATTTTTTAGATCAGCTATTGGAATTGAATTAATACTCAGCGTCATTCTTGATAGATCTTTAAATAGCTCGGTTTCTATTTTATTTAATAGAGTCTTATCTTTTGATGCTTCTTTTATACTCTCTTTTTCAATTTTAATAAGCTCTTTTAATTTATCTGGGAATAGCTCACAATCAAATTTAGCCTTTTTATACAATTTATTTTCTAATACATAATCTCTATTGAAATTTCTCTCACTCCTGAATCTACTTATATTATCGATGATCAATTCTCTAATAACTTCTTTTTTAATTTCATCACTTTCACTTTTTTCCTTCTTTATTTCGATAGCCTTATTGATAGCATAGAGTAATAAATCATCAAATCCTATTTCTTCTAATGATAGAATTATATCTTTTATAAGTTTTATTCCATCAGATCCACCCTCATTTATATTATATATAAAGCTTTTTTTTTCATCATTCGAGTTATCATCCAAAAGAATGGAGAAAATTATTTTATTATTTTCCCTTTCAATGAAGAAATTTTCTTTATATGCATCACCAGTAAGATTTCTTAATTTGCAAAATCCTTTTATTTTCTCAAAATCATTTATTTTATGATCAAAAAAAGTCTCTTTAATTAATGGGAAAATGATTTCCTCTTTCCCAAAACCAAACCAGTTTTTTATTTTCTCCCATAATGTCCTTACATTTAATGGTTCTTCTGTATGCTCTATCTGCTCCATTCTATCATGATGAATTGAAACACCTTTGATTTCCATAGTTTTTATACCTAATCTAGAATTTATAAAATTCAAAATATCACGAAATAAAATTTATGATATAAAAAAACAGCATTTAATTTTAAAATAGTATTTTTAAATAACGTCAATTTTTCTATGGTACTAAAAAATTTAAAATAAGAGGTAATGTAATCGTAGCAAATATTGTTTGAGCAGTAATTATCCCTGCCATAAGTTCAGAATCTCCCCCTAATTGCCGAGTTAAAATATAAGAAGTAGGAGCAGTTGGAATAGAAAAGAAAATAACGAGAAGTATTGTAACAAGTGGTGATAAACCTAAAAAATAGGCAACACTATAGGCGATTGTTGGCACAATAAGTAAACGAGTGGCCGTATTAATACTAATCATTTTACTTTCTGCTTTTAGTGTTGATAAATGTAATGCCGCACCAATACAAATAAGCCCCAACGGCAAGCTGGTTGCTGCTAGCAATTTGAGAAATTGATCGCTACCAAAAGGAAGCCCCACTCCTGATAGATTTATTATGATCCCAATAACACAAGAGATAATTAAAGGGTTTTTTATGATAGGAAATATCAATTGACGCAAAGTCACATTTTGCCCTGCGGTTAAACAAAGTACTGAAGTGACATTTGATAGAGGAACCAGTGTTGCTAATATCAAGGCGGCGATCCCCAAGCCTTCAACTCCAAATAAATCAGCGACAATGGCTAAGCCTAAATAAGTGTTAAATCGAATATTGCCTTGAACGATCGCTCCAAAACGTCCAGCTGGCCAACTCGTGATTTTTTTCAATACAACGCATAATACTGTAACAATAATTACCACAGAAAAAATAGCCCCAGCTAAGTGGGGTAATTGAGGATCAGATAAAGGTGCATTTGCCAAACTATTAATTAGTAAAGCAGGAAAAAGTAAAAAATAATTTAACTTTTCAGCCCCCACCCAAAACGCAGGCTCAAACGTTCTATTTTTTCTTAAAATTGCACCTAGCGCAATTAACGCAAATAACGGCCATAACGTTAATAACACATTTTGCATAATGTTTATCCTAGAGATATTGTGATACTTTACAATATCGCAACATTATGCAAATTGCTATTTCATGTTATTTAATATAAAAGCTAATTCAAAAAATGATAAAAATAAAGTTATACCGCATTTTAAGAATAGCTTTTTTATTATTAGCCTATTATAAAAACCATCCTTTTAAGATGGTTAAAATATAAACAACTAATCTAAATCAATGTACATGCGGTAACAATGCAAATTTGCTTTCGCTAAATCAGAATAATAATCACGTTCTTCTAATGCTTTAAAACCCTGCTTTAAATAAAATAATACCGCATTAGGTGTTGCATCTAAAAACAACTTAGATTGCCCTCTCTTAATTGCTTCATGTTTAAGTTGTTTTAAAATTAGTCCAGCGAATCCTTTCCCCATATATTCAGGTAATGTAAAAATAGCTTCAGCAAAACCTGTTTTAACATCTAAAAAACCCGAAGCAACAGGAATGTTATATTCTTTATAATCAATCACATAAAATGGATTATCAATAATAGCTTGCCGATATCCTTCAGGCATTTCATCAGGAGTCCAAGCGGCTAAAATCTCTGATGGATAAACATTCTCACAACCAAATCGCAGTGCTTGATTTCGTAAATACCACAACCTTTTGGCTTCCTGTGGTTCAGCGAGTCTAAGTTGAATCATACTCATTTCCATCTTATTCATTAGAATTAACAGCCTCAAATTAGTGAAATAATTTATTCTAATAATGCTTTTTAAATTTTAATTTTTTAGTGTTACTTTTTTTAAGAGCGTGATATGTTTTTGAAGAAGGAATAATGCAAGGAAATCTCATGTTTAATTCAATATTGCCTTCATCAATAAGAAAAACCTCCTCTTTTGTTGCTGGTTCTCCACTTCCTTTTTATTATCGCTTCATCTCGAGTGCAATTAGAGAAATCTACTTTTCCAAAGTCTCACTTATTTACCATAGTAGATCTCAAGCTGAAAATACACATCCAAAGTTAATTCTATGTAGTCATCGGAACAGTGCTTTTGATGGTTACATTGTATTAAAAGCATTTTCTAACATTCAAGCTTTGGCTTCAATTCAATTATTGAATAGTCCTTTAATGAGAAGTTTTTTTACGGGTATTCCCGTAGTCAGGAAAAAGGATAGACAACGTTTAGGTATAAATGCAAATATATTTTCAAGCCCTTCAGATGCTGCAATTGCACATATAAAGGCGGGTGGTAATCTACTCTTATTTCCAGAAGGCAGTAGTGAGTGGGGTTTCCAACCATTACCTTATCAACGAGGTGCCGCGAGGATTATTAGAACCTTGATCAGTGAGGGAGTAGTTTTTGATATTATTCCTATGGGATTGTTTTATATAGCCCCAGATAAATTCAGTTCAAAAGTAGAAGTTTATATTGGTGAGAATATTTGTATAAATTCACAAAAAGGTAATTTGTCAATCAGAGAATGGGAGCAAAATATACACACAGAAGTTTCTACATCACTAAATAAAATTTCAGTTAATTGTCCAAATATTGATATTTTTGAGAAAGCATCTTCCTATGCTTTTAATAAAAATAAGAATGGTAAATCTTATGCTGAATCCTTTATTGATTATCAAAACAATCCATTTCAATCAAATAATGATAATCAAAATATAGAAAACAATTCTCAGTATTCTATATTAATTTGGCGTTATATTTCATTTTTACTCATGTATATTTTATTTCCAATATTATTATCCTCACTTGTTGCATCTCATTTTGCTGATGCCCGCAATACTATTAGCTTTTTTAAAATACTAGGTGGCGCAATAGCAACTGCAATTTGGCTCCCTATCTTAGTCATACTCCTATTCTTTTTCCCCATGTTTATTGGTATAAGTTTAGTCAGTGCACTATTCGGTTTTATCTTAATAAGGAAGAAAGGCGCTCAAATATGTTAACCACAAAAGCCAGGATGCTTTTTAACCATTTATTTTCTCTACAACTGTTTATTATTGGGGCCTTGGGAACGTATGGAAGTTGGTTGACAAATGCGACAGAAATGTTGTTCCCCATATTTTTAGGCTTCTTTTTATGGGTATTGCTCATTTTTGTTGGATATAAGACACAACAAGCTACCTCTCATTCTAGATTTTATTGGTTTGGTTTATTACAACTGATCGTTTGTTGGACTATTTTTCCTCTATTTAAATCGATTCGCTATGGTTTATACCAATGGAGTTTTGATAACATCTTATATAATCTAGACAAATTCTTATGGTTTGGAAAAAGTTTGCCAGAATGGGCAATCTCTTTACAGTCTGGTTGGCTAAGTGAATTTCTCTCTTTTTGCTATTTTAGTTTCTACTTTTTAATTATTGGCAGCGCCCTTTTCTTCTTTTTTAGCCGAAATAACATACTAACTAAAAACTATTTTTTCGGCTTAATGCTAATGTATTTTTGGGGCTTTATTGGCTACTTCGCTATCCCCGCCGCGGGTCCTTACTCTGCTTTTCCTTCTGATTTTAACTACCCTGTTTACTCTGGTGCCATGACATTATTTCTAACTGATCTTGTTGATAAAGGAATTACAGGAATGGATGTTTTTCCTTCATTGCATACAGGGATCACGCTTTATATTGTTGGTTTTTTCTATTTTTCAGGTTATCGAAAAATAGCGTATTGTTTGTCTCCTATCTTAATAGGACTTATTTTGGCAACTGTCTATTTGCATTACCACTACGGCATTGATGTTATTGTCGGTGCATTACTTGCATTATTAGTGCTTTACATCACTTGTAAAAATAATAAGGTCGAATATGGAACTCATTTATAAAATTAACGAGCCTATTGCTTCTGAAGTCTCTATTAGTGGGGGTAAAGGCGCGAGTTTAGCAAAAACAATTCAGTCACTGCCTGTTCCTGATGGTTTAATTCTATCTTGCCAAGCTTATCAGTTATTTATCACACCATTACTACCTGAAATTAGCCGCTTATTATCAGAAAAAAAGCAAGAAATTGAAGCTGTTAGTCAAAATATTCGCCACTTAATTTTACAATCACCTATACCAGAGGACTTAATTCATTCTTTAAGTTCAAAATTAAATGAGCTTCAATTAAATAATACCGCGTTGGCCGTAAGATCTTCTGGGACATTAGAAGATATGCCAGGAGCCGCCTTTGCAGGGCAACACGATACTATATTAGGCATTAAAACGTTGCCTAATTTATTAGATGCTATTCGCCAATGTTATGCATCTTTATGGCACACACACGTTATGCTCTATCGTCAGCATTTAAATTTACCCCATACTCAAGCATCGATGGCTGTTGTGTTACAAAGAATGATTAACGTCCAAGAAAATGAAGCGGCAGGTGTCGCTTTTTCTGTTGATCCGGTTCAAGGCTCTCTTACAACTGTATTAATTAATGCAGCATTTGGATTAGGTGAAACTGTCGTTGCTGGTGAAGATCCTGTTGATGAATTTATTATTGATAGAAAAAATTTCGCGTTAAAACAAGAAACGATTGCTCAAAAAATAAATGCCATTGTTATGGTTGATAATGGTACTAAAATCTTACCTCTCAGATCTGCCCAACAATCCATATCTTCATTAACAGCAGAACAATGCAAACAAGTTGCGGAACTTGCTATTTCAGCGGAAAAATATTTTGATTTTCCACAAGATATAGAATGGGCATTTCATGATGGAAAATTGTGGCTTTTGCAATCACGCAATGTGACACAAATTGCCCCTATTTGGACAAGAGAAGAATCGGCAGAAAGATTCCCTAATCCTATCACGCCATTAACATGGGATATGTGTGAAGCTGGTTTTCACTCATCATTAAACTTTAGCCTTAATCTTATGGGGCTTCCTTCATTTAATGGTAAATGGTTCGGGATGCAAGATTATTATATTTATGGCAACCAAAATGCGGTTTCCTTGTATAGTAATCGTCTCCCTACATCGATGATGAATGATTTACCTACTCTATTAAAATCTTTGCCCGAAATTGCACAAAAATTCAGTTGGGTGCAGGAATTGCCTATTACTTGGATGCGTGACTTGGATAAGTATTTAATCTCTATTGGTGCATTGATGAATGAACCATTGCAAGATAAAAGCTTGCCTCAATTATGGGATTATGTGCAAAGAATTAATAAGTTAGGTGCTGATTACTTTTTACCTAATATTGCCATATCGTTAACTCAACGCTCACTCTATTCCGCATTGATGGCATTATTAAAACTCTTCTTTAAAGAAGAAAAATATGCACATACCGCATTCGATAATTTAATAGCTATGTCTGAAACTAAAACAGGGCAAGTGAATGCGGAACTCTGGACGCTTTCTCGTTATGTGCGTCAGCACCCTCAACTGCTAAAGCTTATAACATCCATTGTCCCTGAAAGTATTATGCAAGAAATTGAGGTATGTGATCCTCATTTTCACCAGCAATTTACTTTATTCTTAGCTAATCATGGTCATAGAGAATTAGATTTTGATGCATATCATCCTACTTGGTTAGATGCCCCACATATTGTATTAACGCAAATTAAAGCAATGGCAGACTTAGCCGATGATAAACAAACCGATGATCCATTAGGTAAAAAAATTCTGCAGTCAGAAACAGAATTTTCAATTATCTCTGATGCACCAGAAGAGTTGCGCTTTTTCTTACAAGAGATTATTCGGTTAGCTCGAGTTTATACTGCACTTGATGACTTAGAGCATTATCAAACAACTCGATTAGCCCTGCCTATGCGTCGTGGATTAAAGGCATTAGGAGAGCGATTGGTTATTCGTAGTGTCTTAGATTGCCCAATGGATATTTATTTTGCTAATGAAAAACCTTTAGCTGATGCAATTCTTGCAGATAATCCTGCTGAGTGGAATCAGTTACGTCATCATATATATCAAAATAAGGCTGGATATCTAAAAGCAAAATCAGTCACACCACAATGGATCTATGGTGAGAATAGTTGTAATGCACTAAATCCAAATGAGCATCAATTAAAGGGGCTAGCTGGTAGTGCCGGTATTGTTGAAGGTGAAGTTTATCTGGTTTATGGTCCAGAGAATTTTGCTGAATTTCCGCAGAATGCTATTTTAGTTGCAAGAACAACGAACCCTGCTTGGACAGCTCTCTTTTATCGTGCATCTGGCATTATTACAGAAAGTGGTGGGCCATTATCTCATGGTGCGGTTACTGCCAGAGAATTAGGATTGCCCGCAGTCATGGGAGTACGTAATGTTCTAAATATATTAAAGAATGGGCAAAAAGTAAGGGTTGATGGGCAAAAAGGTATTATAGAGATCTTATCTTGATTATTAGATAAATAATGCCTATTAAGCAAAAAAGCATCTAACAGATGCTTTTTCTGCTTAATCTACTTACTTTTTAGTTATTTATTTCACTATTATTTTCTTTTGAGTCTTTATTGATATCAACTTTATAAGCAGATGGTGCTAATAAAGCAACCAGCCCAGTTATTAATAAAATAGAAATCAACACAATGAACATAGATGGTGCATTAAATAACAAGTATGGTGTTAAGAAAATAGGACTAGCCGTTAAAATAAGTGAAATAATAACAGGATAGCCTATACCTATATCTCTTATTCGTTGGGATAAAATAAGTGTAAATATGTAGACTTGTACTATTAAAAACACTATTTCCATTAGACCATATGATGTAAAAGAAAATTGATAGTAAAAATAATTTTCAGTAATTAACTCGATATTTTCGGGGTGAAGCTCTATATACCATCGATCAGCTAAGTTTTCTGTAATAAAAAAGAAAATTGTCCAAGCAATTTCTAGACCTAAAAAAGAGAGTCTCCCACGTCTTTGTTGTTTCCATTGATAAGCAAGTTTAGCTTGCATAATAAATCCCTTCATTTTTTAAATAGTAATCTTTTTATCATAATACACTTAATATCTTTCTCAAAATAATGTGTTGGCTTTTAGATGAAAAATCGCCCTTTTATCAATTAAATAAAAGGGCGAGTCATTAAAATAAATTTCTTCAAATATAAATTAAATTATTATCGAACTTGTTTATTGACCCATTTAATCTCTTCATTAGTGAATCGAATATTACTTTCTTTTGTCGTATCAATATCTAACAAGATTTTATCTTTAATTAATTTACTGACAGGTACAATAATATTGAAATGGTCACCATTTTTAATGCTATATATTTTTAATGGAATATCATGCACCATTGCAACTGCTCGTAGTTCATTAAACTCATTCCAAAAATAGTCACGTCCTTCAAAATAGAACGTTGGTGTTTTTATTGATTTAATATAGCGATAAACAGAGCGGACATTAAACTCTTCTTCGTTATTTCTATCAAAAGGCAATTCAACTATCATATCACCTTCAGCCCTTAATTTAAGATCAGGTATTCCGCCCAAGGAAAAAATAGCTCTAAATTTATCACTATATTCACTCGCTAATAATGCCCGTGTTCCCCCCGTACTATGTCCAACAACATAGATACGTTTAGAGTCAATATAAGGCAGTGATGCTAAATATTCTCTCGCTGATTCTAAATCTTCTAATTCGCCATAAAACATTTCATAACGACCAGGATTGGTATTTTCACCTCGGAAAGATGGGATCATCAACACCATATTAGGGTCACGAAAAGTCGCGCCTGTCTGGTCATTATCAACCGGTTTAGGTTGCCAAAAATAATCGTCACCACCAATTCCACCATAGCCTCCATTTAACCAAATCACAGCAGGTAATTTCGTTGTTTTATTTGCTGGAGGTGGTGTTAAATAGGCATACATATCTCCCGGTTTTGCCGGATATTTAATCACATTAAATATTTCTGCCGGAGCTTCCCAAGGCGGATCAATATTATCAAAACTGTCGTTTATAATTTCGGTTTTAAAGCGTTGATGCGCTTCAAATAAGCTTTCATCACGAATTTCAATATCTGCGTTAGCAGAAAAAGAGCTAGCACATAGCAGAGAGAAAAGTAGCGCAGGAACAACCTGTTTAAAACACATTTTATTTATATTCATATCAACTTCCCTATAGATTATTAATTTTGCGTGATAATAGCATAGGTTGTTTGAGGTTGATGAATAGGATTTTAAAGCAAGTAGGAACTAATGCAGAAAAAAGCATCTCGATTGAGATGCTTTAAACAATATAAAATAATTAATTTTTTTAACGATAATTTGCTTATTTTGCACTCGTGCGAATTAAGTAATCAAATGCGCTAAGTGAGGCTTTTGCACCTTCGCCAGCAGCAATAATGATTTGCTTATAAGGTACTGTTGTACAGTCACCGGCTGCAAACACACCTTTAATATTAGTTTCGCCACGGGCATCAACAACAATTTCGCCCATTTTATTACGTTCAACAGTACCTTCTAACCACTGTGTATTAGGTAATAAACCGATTTGAACGAAAATACCGGCTAATGCAATATCATGCATAGAATCATTAGTACGATCTTTATATTTTAGACCAGTTAACTTAGTGCCATCGCCATATACTTCTGTGGTTTGCGCATTTAAGATAACTTCTACATTGCTTAAGCTACGTAATTTTTTCTGTAATACCGCATCTGCTCTCATTTCTGGAGCAAATTCTAACACTGTTACATGTTCAACTAAGCCAGCTAAGTCAATTGCAGCTTCAACACCTGAGTTACCACCACCAATAACAGCAACTCTTTTGCCTTTAAATAGTGGACCATCACAGTGTGGACAATAAGTAACACCACGAGTACGGTATTCATTTTCGCCAGGAACATTCATATTTCTCCAGCGAGCGCCTGTTGCAATAATTAAGCTACGAGTTTTTAAAATTGCGCCTGATGCTGTTTCAATTTGATGTAACTCCCCTTCTGATGCTCCCGGAATTAAGCGACTAACCGTTTGGCTATCAATCACATCCACTTGATAATCATCAACGTGAGCTTTTAACGCACCAGCAAGTTTTGCACCTTCGGTTTTTGGTACTGAGATATAGTTTTCAATATCAACAGTATCAAGAACTTGTCCACCAAAACGTTCACCGATAAGACCTGTATTTAAACCTTTACGAGCAGAATAAACAGCCGCTGATGCGCCCGCAGGGCCACTTCCCACAATTAATACATCGAATGCATCTTTTTGGTTTAATAATTCTGCAGTACGTTTTTCTGCATTGCTGTCTACTTTGTTAACAATTTCAGCTAAGGTCATACGACCCTGACCAAACTCGTTACCATTTAAGAATACAGCAGGAACGCCCATGATATTACGTTCCTGAATTTCATTTTGGAACATGCCTCCGTCAATCGCAGTATGTGTGATCTTCGGATTTAAAATCGCCATTAAGTTTAATGCCTGAACAACATCAGGGCAGTTATGACAAGAGAGCGAATAATAGGTTTCGAAATGAAACTCACCGTCTAACTGACGAATTTGTTCAAGTAATTCTTGTGCTTCTTTTGATGGGTGTCCACCAGTTTGTAATAATGCTAAAACTAATGAAGTAAATTCATGACCTAATGGCGAACCAGCAAAACGAACACCGGTTTCTTTCCCTGGGTTGGTAATAAGAAAAGATGGTTTACGTACATTCGCGTTATTATCTTCACGATAAGTGACTTTATCGGATAATGGTTCGATTTCTTTTAATAACGCTTGGATATCAGCAGAATGTTTACTGTCGTCTAATGTTGCTACTAACTCAACTGGCTGGGTTAATCGTTCTAAATAAGCTTTCAATTGAGCTTTTAAATTATTATCTAACATTTTTGCACCCTCAATAAAATCGGGTGCCGAAACACCCGATAAATAACTTTTTTAGTGGCTTAATTCTTATTTAGATTTTGCCAACTAAATCCAGTGATGGAGCTAAAGTTGCATCACCTTCTTTCCATTTTGCAGGGCAAACCTCGCCTGGGTGGCTAGCTACATACTGAGCTGCTTTAACTTTACGTAGCAGGTCTGATGCATCACGGCCAATACCTTCTGCTGTGATTTCAATTGCTTGGATGATACCTTGTGGGTCAACAACGAAAGTACCACGGTCTGCAAGACCTTCGTTCTCACGCATATTTTCGAAGTTACGAGTTAATGCGCCAGTTGGGTCGCCAATCATACCATATTTGATTTTACCGATAGTTTCTGAGCTGCTATGCCATGCTTTATGGGTAAAATGTGTGTCAGTAGAAACTGAGTAAATTTCTACGCCCATTTTTTGGAACTCAGCATAATGATCAGCTAAGTCACCTAATTCAGTTGGGCACACAAAAGTGAAGTCTGCAGGGTAAAAGAAGAAAACGCTCCATTTGCCTTCGACGTCCTTTTCAGTCACTTCTACGAATTGACCGTCTTTAAATGCCATGTTTTTGAATGGTTTGATTGGGGTATTAATTAAAGACATTGTATTTCCTCCTGTTTGGTATGGGACTAATGTACCTATTCCATTTGAGAATAGCTAATACATTCCTGCTATCAGTTCAATAGGTTTTACCTAATGAGTTGAAGAAATTGATAGAGATAGGTTAACGAAATGTGGCTATTAAAGCAAATAGACAACAAGCCAATTACGTCTACCTTCTATTAACCTACTTTCTTAACCTACTCTCTGTTTAATATCCTTATCTTCAGTAAGGAAATAATCATAACATTATGAATTATAAAATTAATATTCAATTCAGCATAGATAGATTGAATATTATTGCGCTAATTTGGCAGGTTTAAGAATAGTATAAGTACATTCAAATGCCGCCTTTTGAATACGATAAACATCTTGGCTATCTGTTGTGGATTGCACAATAGCATCGCCCGATTGAAAACGTTGTAATTCTCCCCAAGGAGCCTTCATTGCAAACGCTGGTGTAGATTCAGGTACAATGAAATAATTCATTTCGATACCTTTGGGGATAAAAGGCTGATAATTATCAGGATAAGACGTTATATTGATTTGATTTTTATCTGTTTCGCTATAACGCTGAATAAATTTGTTTTTTCTTACCAAAATTTCTTCATTTCCCGTTTCAGGACAAATATTTTGCACTACCCAATCACCTACTTTTGCCGGTTCTGAAACTGTTTCAACCCCTTCACCTTTAATTATCGTTGTAATGATCTCACCTTCTTTGGCTGGTCTTGCTAGAACAGGCTTTGTTTTAATTGCAACACCAGTGATCCCTGCTTGCTGAGCTTGCGTAAAGTAAGCTACGCGTTCTTTTTGAAGATCATTAGCAAAGACAAATGAAGGAATTAAGGCTAAGCCGATTAATAGTGGTTTGGTTCTATTTTTCTTATCGGTTTTGTCACTATTTGAATTACTGCTTTGTATATAGAAAGGCATTGAATGATTTCCTAATAAATATCATTTACGCTAGATACGCTAGTTAAGTGTCTGTAAACATTAAATCGATTATGGCAGGAAATAAAACAATGGCACGAGTAAAATCAGATACCTAGTCGAAAAAGTTCAAAAAATCGAGAGATCTCACAACTTAGAAAAGAGAACATGTAATTGATAGGAAAAAGGTTCAAGTTGTTAAATAAAGCGTTAGGATGTTCTTCGTCAAACCTATTTAATTAAAAGGAATTTCTTATGCAAATAATTTACCCTGATGACTATTCGAAAACAGGAAAACCCGATGAGGCTTTTGAACAAGAATATCATTGCGCCCAAATGCTAAATATTCATTGTTTGTTACTCTCATCAGAAGATATGGCATTAGGTAAATATAAGTTTTCACACCCTTTTAAATCAAACTCTCCCGTTATTTGGCGTGGGTGGATGCTAAATAAAGACGAATATCAACAGCTATACGATGCTGTTAATACTTATGGTGGTCAAATGCTTGAAACGCCTGAAGATTATATCCAAAACCACCATATAGCGGGTTGGTATGAAAAATGTAAAGAGTTCACACCCAAAACAGTTATCACAACCATGGATACTGACTTTGAAAGCTTAACTAACCAACTTCAATGGCCAGCTTACTTTGTAAAAGACTATGTAAAATCTTTAACCACCACAAGAGGTTCCATCGCTAAAAATGCAGATGAAATTAAAGAGATACTAAAACTTATTGCGCAGTATAGAGGGAACATTGAAGGTGGTGTAAGTCTTCGCTATGTTGAGGAATTTATTAATGATAGTGAACGTAGATATTTTGTTTTAAATAAGAAAATATTCTCTGCGGATGATGAAGTTCCTGAGTTTGTAAAAAAAGTAGCGCAGCATATAAACACCCCTTTTTATTCCATTGATGTAGTCAAAAATGCAGTAGGAGAATTACGTTTAGTTGAAATTGGTGATGGGCAAGTTTCAGACATTAAAGAGTGGTCAGCTGAAAAGTTAGTTAAGGCTTTTTCCTTATCTGGTATTTGATGTTTATATCCCTACAACTGTGCAAACTATATAAAAATATAAAGACCTCAATTAGCCACAATACTCTGTATCTTGAAGTCTTTATATAAAATCAATCTCTAACAAGAAGTGCTAAAAATGAAGTTAAAATAGATATTTAAAACGGATACGAGCGCCGTAACGATCTTTGTCACTGCTGTGTACATTAATATCGTCTTTACCATCTATACGTGAATAATAAGCACCTAAATAGGTTTTAAAATTATCCATATCTAAAATATTAGGCAGTTCATAAGACGCAAATACAGTGTTGATATTGTACTTACCAGGATTGAGTGTTAAATAGGTGTCATTTTGACCACTGTTGTTCCCGTTTTTGTGATAGTAAGCTTTAATATCATTATGAGCATAAATATAACCAAGTTGAAATTTGCGCCATAAAACATTACTACCAATAGAAAAATCATTTTCATCTTTAGCATCAAGATAAGCAGTACTTAAATTTGCAACAATACCGTTGATAGGATCATCAGCTAAAGTGTCCCATTTTACAGTTAAGCCATAACCTGTACGTCGTGATTGATCTTGGAATTTTCCATTTTCATCATCATATCCATAGGCTTTGCTTATCACGTTCGCATCTATTGCTCCTGCAATAGTTAAATTATCTTTCTGCCATGCAACAACCGGACGCATATAAATAACATTTTTGCGGTTATCAAGTTTACGTCCATGATATTCATTGTCTTTAAAAACAGAAGTTCCATCTTCAACTAAAGCATTTAACTCAAAATACCAGTCGTTATAGTGTGTATTAACCATCATACTACCACCA
>DWTR01000091.1:0-14606 GCA_018244935.1 Ardaris minthe | reverse complement strand
CGTAACCGGTGAAACGTGGGAGTGTACTACACTCCTCTGCCTACCTCTTCGGGGATTACAGGCGTGATGTTACGTTTATGCAATATTAAATTATGTATATTGTTACTATAATGATTCTTTAAATTATAGGTGCTTACATATTATTTTAAATATTGTCATGTGTACTTATTAAGTTGTATTTATTGTGATAGGCTGTTAGATACGCTTTTCTTAATTTTAGTATTGTGTATTACGATTCATGAGCGTGTCATCTCAATACATCGCAAGATATGATTGTTAAATCTTATATATATTTTGTAAATTATGGCGGTCGTTTGACATATTTATTATATTTAAATACGATTATACGCATATTGTGTAACATTATTAAATTATATGTGTAATATTCTAATATTTTTAGTAAATAATTACATTTGTAAACGTATGTATCTTTTAGAACTTTAGAATAACGTTAAACATTTTGTTGAGCAGACTGTACCTATATTTTTTTGATTTAAACAAACCTATAAAATGACAGTCGATTTGCCGCCTTTTTTTTTATTCGAATACAACTTTAAATTTGATGTAAATACCGAATATTTTTAGATGTTTCTCCCTAAGTAAATTGTATAATTATTACGTAGAAAAAATATTGCTTGTCTTTCAATATGTACATATGAGTATATGTTAAGTTTCTTAATTTTATTAATTTACGTTAGGCTCTAGTCGCGTTAGTTACAATAGTGTATAGTATATTTGTTTTAAATGTAAAAGTATGTACGAGTGGATAACTACCACGTAATAAATTTCGTTTACAAAAAGCCTGCTTGGTTTGATTTTAAAGTTAACATTAATAACGACATGCAATCGTTTACAAAATATATTATTATATTTGATCCAACTGTGACTTCCGTGTGTATTTGGATGGATGTATTACAATAGGCAACTGGTTTTTGACTTTTACCACGAGTATAAACGGTTTAGGCATTTTTTACTAAAACATTATTCGCTCGCTATACTGCCACTGCCACATGTCATAAGATGTTTGTGCGGTTCGCTATAAAGGCTGTGATATCCGGTCTGTTAATTTTCAGGATGATTTCATATATGAAATACGGCGAATATGACCGATTCTATTACAAATTCCACTCATATTAACATCATAATAATCGGAATAAGTGACACTTAACCCATAACTACATTCTTGACCACGGTAGGTTGCAGGTGTCCGTGGCCGGCAGAGACCTCTTGTCACTGCTGCCTACCTGTTCACAACTTTACGTAAAATAGCAATCAGTTCCAATCCAACTTTTTTATTTAAAACACATTATAAATAAATACTAAGAAAACTTCGTCCTCACTATTGTGTTCATATACTGAATTCTGTCATAAATATTTTCTCTAATTACATTAGCAAGATGCCATTCCGTGCACATTTGCTTCGCATCACGGTCTTGACCCAGTATTACTTCTGCAGACGATGTACGTTCATTCTGGATAGAGAAATCCGTGAAGCGCAGGAAAATCTCCTGGAACTTGCAAAGAATTTAACAGACGCAAATATTCAGAGATTACGTTGTGACGTAATACGCTTCACGTACATGCAAAAGATGGAAGTATTCGTAGACAATAATAACACTGGAGAAATAAAGTCTCTATTTCTCCAGTGTTATTATTGTCTACGAATACCCGCAGTTCATTAAGCCATATCTACGCATTACTTTTAACAATACTTTTAAGCTCTCTAGTACGTATATTATGCAAAGCATTAAAAAAATTTCTTTTTCTGAAACTATATTGTTCAAAACTTCGGGTAACTACTTATTGACCACAATCTTTTAACTAAATGCGAGAAAAAGTTGGTAGGTGTAAAGAATAAACTAATCATATATCAATCTATTAATGGAACAAATCAATAAATAAGTTACAAATAAACACAAAGTTTTATACAATTTACATATGAAAACTAAACAGTATGTAAGACTTTCTTAAAATTAAATATGAATGAAATAGTATGCACGCACAATATCTGCAATACTTGCAACATCTGAAATACTTGCAATAAGTCTACTATTTTAATCGCCCCTTATTTCTCTATACATGTAAGTCACTAACAAATCTGATTGCCTGGATACAAGACTTATTGCAATTCAAAAATAGACTCACAAATTCTATTCGATTCTCTATTGGAACACCACAGAACACTCGTATTATTAACCGCTGCTTAACAGCAAAGCAGAAACATAAGGCAATTTCACACGCACACTGCAACTAATTCTAAATTCGACAAAACTTTAGATCTGTTTAAATACCTACTGTTCCAATATTTTAGGTAAATGAACATGTTTTATTAGAAATCCTTGCCCCTGGAAGATACGTTACTTGCGTCATCATATTTGTCCATTCATCCCGATGGACTAAATAATTCACCTCGCGTCGACTAACTTCTCAATAACGTACGAGTATCCACCCATACCTTTATAAAGATTTCGTTATCCATCCGTCCATCCAATCGAAATATTATTTGAGATCGCAAAGAAAATTTTGCGTAGTAACACCTTTAGTAACATTATACGGGCACAAACATCTGTAAACGTTCGATAACGACACTTAATTATAATTATTATTCACACCATAATTATAACACTTCGAACTAAACAAAAATTATAAGTGTATAAAAAAGTTCCCGCCTTTTTTTAGCGAATCACTTCCACTATTATTATAAGGAGAACGTCTCTTTCTTTCTTTCTCTCTTGCTCGCAGGTTAACATTGGTAGAAATATTCGAATTTCAAATTTCACGCAGTTGCGTATGGTGTTCTTTTTTCGCTTACGCAATGTCAGCAAATAACGTATCTTTCTCATGTTTTACGGAAATATAATAATAAGAAAATTAATAATATTGGTAATTAGCTACATACATAATGACTATGTACTAATGATAATTATCAAAGTAACACTAAGAATTGACACGTAACAAAAGAAATACTGTTAATAATGCCAGTTAGAAGCGAGTTTTTTACTAAAGTACTACATTAAATATATGTACATTAAAAATATCTGTAACAATATCTGCAATTTTCAATGGCTCCACATGGTGATAAGTAGATATTAGTAGAATTATTCCAATTGGCTTCTCAATAATAGTAATTCATCTGTGACTGATCTCAGATACAACTTTGAGTGTTAACATTTATAACGATGTGACAATATTTTAAAGTCTGCCCACAACGACTTAATGCACTCAAAATTACACTTACATGAATACTTAATCTCATATAGGACGGACATTCCACCTGTATCGCTAGCCCTAAAATTTTAATCCAATATGTCTCAATTCTCCTCGATATTTGCTTCAAATACTGTTATAAGATGCAACTGTACCACTGTAACTGTACCACTGATGGTGTATCCAGCATCGGAGCCTGGACATGGAGCATACCAATTTTGAGGACCATTTACAATTATATCTGTGTTTAAAAAACACTAATTTACAGTTTGCCTAGTTAATAAATGATAATATTCTACAAACTATCAATAGATGGCGCTACAAGTATGACTCAGTATAATGCATCTAATTTCCAAATTTTTTATATTAGGGCAACAAAATCAAAACAATCAGAGCCCAGTCCTGATAACATTGTCTTCCCAAGGAACCTGCCCTAAATAAAGTTGACAGAGGTATTATTTTATAACATAATGTATGTGATAAAACACATATAATTTTTGTTGATATTAGACCATCCTTAAGCAAGTTACTAAGTATTAACTTTAAAACTGCAAATCTAGAGCAACCTATTTATAAATTAAGTACAGAATTGCAGTAAAAATGACAATATAAGGACTTTAGGATATAAAACATGGTAGAATTTTTACCTAATACAATATTTTTGTGAGTACATATACACCAATTTTTCATTGACAAGACAATGAATTTAAAAAACACATGTTCATGTCGGACCTAAGCTAAGCTGCAATGACCCACAAAACTGGGGCAGTAAAGCTATTATACTGTATTTGACAAGTGTAATTTACTGTATACAGTAAGAATACAAAATACCATTCATGAACCCATCATCATCACATCAGCCTCTACCGTTCTACTGCTGGATATAAATCCCGCTCTCATAACGTGCCACAATATTTTTTGCCATCTTAATCTGACAAATACTACACTCGGCTAAACGTTTGCGACCTCAGAAACATATGAATCAACATAGAACCCTCTTAATGGAGCTTTGAATGAGATAATATTTTAAATATTTTAACCTTATAAACTAAATCGAAAACAATTACAATATCAAGATACATTCCAAAATATTTAAATACTTTCCAAATTCAAGTCTGGTGACCTGAGGAAGCTCGAAAACAAGGCCCACTTGGCTGAATAATATCACCCGGGGAACAGGTCCAGCAGTGAAGCTCGAAATGCCGATGGATAGACAAGCATATTATAATACAACATATATAAAAATCAACTAACACACTCTCTTGTGTATACGATTCAAGTGTGTTTGAAGAGACTGTTTGGCTTTGAACTTCAGCAGGCAGTGATCACATTGGAACATGACATTTTTGAACGTGTGTTTATTGTTCACATGCTTCACCAGCCCGTCCCTGTCCGTGAACTTTTTCTGACACTTGACACACGAGTTCTCAGCTAGCAACTGTTTCAGCTTCAAGTGTCTCCGCAAACAGTAGCGCGACTTGAACGTTATCGCGCACGTCTCGCACTTGGATTTACTTTTCACCTGGTGCTGCGTCCGACAATGGACGTCCAAGTTGCACTTCTTGGAAAACACGACTTGGCAGTCGTTACATTCGTAAGTCGCCTCCAGCTGCTGCGTCTGGTGGTTCGACGACATGTGACGGAACAAATGACTGTTCTGTGTACACTTCACGCGGCAATATTGACAGGTGTAAATTAATTTGCGCTCATCCACCTTCTGCAGTTCCACGGCTTCGTCCTTTCTGCTTCTCGATGGTCGTGTTACGCGGACCCTGGGACCAGTTCTGGCTGGTTTCTTATTCATAATGCACGTTGTAATAGTTTTTTAAATTGTATAATGATCACTCCATTTGCATTTCATGTGGATTTCTAATGTTTTCAACACTAAAAACAAGGATATTTGCAAAACACGTAAGCAAGGTTCAGTATTGGATTGTTTACCGTTTTTCGTATAAATGGTAGGTACGCGGAATATTATTGCGTATGTCTATTGACGATTAGTGAATACGAATATTATATGTTCACTGTGTTTTGATATATTTAAACATTACAACACACGTTTCTCAAACAAAATAAGTTAAAATCACGCAAACGTCATTCAAAGTTTTTGTATACTTCTGCTTTGGCAGCGTTCGTTCGTAAATGATTAATACACTTTCTCTTTTTAGATAGCTTTTAAATTCCGTAAATAATATATTTCCAATCGCTTGAAATGTATTTTGAATTTTTATTCAGTTATGCGAATAGTCACACTATATAATAAATTAGATGAATTTAAACTTTGTAAGCCGATTAATAAATTAAACAAGTAAAAAATTTTCTAAAATGTTAACTGACTCAGGTTAATGTTGTGGATTTTGATTAGAACCTGAGTGAACTATACTGTTTGGTATAAAATGACTGTTTTACTTCTACAATGATATTATATAATCTGTAATACAAATTGTTGATAAAATAATATTTTGTTAACGTTTTTCCGCAACATTAATAGATTGCTTATTACTTGCGTATATTTAAACATAAAATTACTCGATTTTCTTCATGATTGTCAACTCTTTTTACGATGGACTGTGGTTTTTCATCATTATCATCATAAATATTTTTTTGTTCCACTGGTGGAACACGGGTCTCCTCTAAGAGGGTTAAGGCCATAGTCTACCAAGCCTGCCAAGTGCGGGTTGACAGACTTCACACTCCTTTGATAACATTTTTCTTGAGAACTCTGGTATTGACTCGAAGTCTGGAAAAGTGCCCGGTGTATGGCAATAGGCTCACCACCTATTCCATAGTAGGACGTAAACGCAACGGGTGAAACATGAGAATGTATTACATTCCTTTGTCTACCTCTTCGGGAATTACGGGAGTCATGTTGCGTTTATGTATATTATATAAAAGATTAAAGAAAGTGCAGTGAGTCAACGTTAGTCTATAGATATTATTTTTATACTATGCACCAGATTCTTTTCTGGGTAGGCAGACAGCTTACTGGCAGAGAGCGGGCGCCGAATCCCAGAAACTTTTATCATTACAGGCCTGGTATGCTGCTACTTTATTCATCAGTCTGTCATACACGTACAACATTTTCCGAAACTTCTGACTCTCCCAAGAAGTCACCGTCTGATTTATTTAATTAAAATGGTTTTGTCTTGATCTCTCTTGACATCTGAAGTTCTGCATCCATGGTAATGTACTTCAAGACATTTACGATATTTCAACGTATCTCATAGGGTTTATCTAACGATTAGACGACCTAATTCCAATTATTCTTTGGTTTTTTTCTCAATAATTGTAAATTTAATTGGAATATTTTATATAATAGCAATATTTTCGACTAAATTCTTGAAATTACAGTAAAAACGGAATTAATAGCCGTTGCGTCGTTTATACATATAAACGGACCAAAATACTGACAGACACGAATAGTGACATTGTTTCAAAATGTTTCATTTAATAAGTTTATGTTATGTCAAATGTAAGAATTTTTGTACCTTTCTGCATGTCTCGTTGATGTTTTAATATGACGTTTTAGTATGTACATATTTCATTTATTAATTAATCATGGCCATTAACTCTAAGCATTCATTCTATTTATTTGTACCTGGTGTGAATGAACTGAACGATTAGATACTCAGACATATTAATTACATAATTATGATTATCTTATCAATATGACATAATATATTTCTCACTATACAATCATCGTTGGTTATCTGTCGTCAGATCACGTTCGCATGTTATCCTTCAGAACGACACGTACGTAAACGTGTAAAAACAACGTTTCGCCGACATTGTATTTAGTTTTTATTATCACCAGCTTATAATAAGGCCGAAAATTACAATTTCATAATTATACATGTTTACGAAATAGTCTTTGCTATAAAAAGACGACATTTAAAAAAGTTAAGATAGTTTTTTTTTAAGTTTCTAAGATGGCGGTGCTATCTGTCATTTTTGCCGCGCTTATTGTAGCGGTTTCAAGTTTGGAAAATACGTTAATTGTAACGACTGAACAAGGGTTGGTAGAAGGTAGTTTGGATCCAAATGGATTATATTATGAGTTTCTTGGGATTCGATATGGGATTCCAATAAAATTTCGGGTGAGTAGCTAACGTTTGAATCTCTTCGACTTTGATTAATGAATATTTAATAATTAATTAGATATTTTGTAATGAAACAAGGTTATATTTTTTATTAATATTTAAAGTATTATGTTTAAAGTAATAATAAATTAAATTTTGGAAACAATTAAAAAACTTTTAATACAATCGCTCCTGTTAGATGCCTTTTTAAAAAAAGAATTCCGATAACCATCTTGACAATAACTATAATTTTTTTTTTGCAATAATAAAGTTGTGTACTGTGTACTCTTAGCTACAATTTAGTCATATCTGTGATTTAATCCAAACCAAATATCTCGCTGTCCCTTCCTTTCGAAATTATAAGGAACATATCAGTACCTGTTCTTTAGTAATAAAAATATGATGTTTTCATTGAACATTTGTAATCGTTATAAATATGAATAATTTACAGTCATTTCAGCTCTTAAATTTTAAAAGTCGGTAAGTATAAGTATTGCAGTTTACACTAAGTACTAAATTTCTTGCAGGCCCCAGCACCTCCGCCTGCCTTCTCAGGGGTATACATAGCCGAGAACAGAGCAGTACTCTGTCCCCAGTTTCCTACGTACGACCCCTTGGCTGCAGCGAGTGACAACGAAGACTGCTTGGTACTTAATATTTTCACACCAGCATTTACCAATACCAGCCTCCCGGTTCTAGTTTTCATTCATGGCGGTGATTTTGGTGTAGGCTCCGGATCGCCAATTTTCTATGGTCCCCAATATCTCGTAACCCATGGAGTTATTGTGATAACTTTGAACTATAGACTCAATGTCTACGGATTCCTAAATTTGGACATCCCGGAAGCACCCGGAAATGCCGGCCTTAAAGATATCAGGGCAGCCTTAAGATGGATTCAAGAGAACATTGCCGCTTTTCATGGAGACCCTGACAATGTTACCGTCTTTGGACAAGGCAGCGGTGGCGTAGCAGCTATCTATCTGACTCTATCAGCATCAACTAGAGGGTTATTTCATAGAATCATATCCGAAAGCGGTTGTCCCTTCACGCCCCAATCGTTCGACATGGACCCATTAAAAACTGCAAGCCACGTTGCAAAATCCTTAGGGGTCAAAACCACAGATCCCGAAAAACTATTGAAAGTGTACTCCGACATGCCAATAACCATGGTAGAAGATGCGATCGGTAAACAAATGAATCCAAAGTCAGTTTTTCTACCGTCCGCAGAAAAAATTTTCGATGACGAAGAGCCATTTCTAACGGACACTCCATACAATCTGCTAAAAGCCAACATTCCAAATCCTGTCCCCGCCATTATTGGAATCAACACGGTCGAAGGTCTGACCACTATACTGGATTATAACACGGTAAGCAGTCAAATGGACCGAATAAAGAACGAAGATCTCTCGGCACTCGACCAGCGTAGTTTTCTCGTGCCATCAGAAGAGAAAGATGAGTTCAGGCAACTGCTAAAAGATACATATTTCGCAAACACAACATTGGACGAGATACTTGTCGGCGGAATGATAAATCTCAACACTGATTTCTCGTTCGTCGGCCCCGTGTCTCTGTTCTCCGAACTCTACGCGAACATGTCCGGTGAACCGGTGCACCAGTACATTTTCACGTACATAGGCAACAGGAATTTGGGAAGACTTTTGACGAACAGTAGTCTCAGCGCGACCACGAACCGTGACGAGCTTTTCTATATATTTGAATTGGAACGTCTCCCGCTGCCTATGGACGAAGACGACGCCAGGATCGTCACGTTCATGACAATGATGTGGGCGAATTACGCTACATATGGGTAAATTTCATTTATTAATTTTATCTTATATTTACAGTCACATATTTTTATATTATCATCATGGAAAGGCATTCACGAGAAAACCAGAGTGGATTCGCTGTGTAAAATGCAGCGTATTGTGTCAAGAATTGCATTTTTAAAATAATATATTTCGATTCCACACTTTTTTTTCTTATGTAAATGAATATTTTTTAAAATATTCACAGCTCTCCAACTCCGGACCCTAGTAACGGCGAATGGCTGCCATATCCCCATCATCTGTCTGTCAGCATGGAACCGCAGTATGTGACGCCACTTACGCCCGATCGAGCGCACTTTTGGCGGGCTTTGTACTACAAATATGGCGCCGAATTGGTAAAAAAATAACTAACTATTAACGAACATTGTATAAGTAATTTATTGTTATTTATTATTAATTATATTTATTACTTTTTCATATTATATAGTTTTTATTTTTTTAAACATATTTTCCTTTTACATTGACCATGCGCGTTTCTTTTTAAACATGGCACATTACGTATCGTATAATGTTACAGTCACAAAATCGAATATAATAAAAAAATGGTCAATATTTTAATGATTTGGATTTTCCACTAGTACTCCGAGGATTTAGAGTTCAAACCCATCTTTGATGTTAAATCATTAAATATGTACTATTTTAAGATTAAATATCACTTGCTATGACGATTATAGGAAATGTAGCTCTCTACATAATATAATGTTTTCTCAGAAAGCTGAACAACTTATAGGTCTCCATAAAGTTGTTTACGTCGTGTGAAGTCTGCCAGCCAGCACCTGACCTTCGTGGTAGGCTTTGGTATTAATCTTTTTCATTCTGAGATTAGATTAGATCCGAGTCCACAGCAGAACGAATAGATATATGAGGAAAATAAAATGAAACATCTATATTATCTCATTTTTATTAAAATTCTACTAAATTTATTAAAATAATTAATATTC
Organism: Ardaris minthe; assembly: GCA_018244935.1. Taxonomy (NCBI): domain Eukaryota; kingdom Metazoa; phylum Arthropoda; class Insecta; order Lepidoptera; family Hesperiidae; genus Ardaris; species Ardaris minthe. The sequence continues at coordinate 4,553 of DWTR01000091.1, read as the reverse complement.
GTTCATTTATATTTAGAACTACTGTAATGAACTAAACATTTTTATTTGTGCGTGCGCAAATTATGTGTGTTCCTTTAATGTAGGAATACTTGTCTACTTGTTATAAACTTGTGCTTTCACCTTAATAATTTGTGCTAAAAACTATTATAATCACCGACCGAATTAAACTTAAGCGCTCTTCAGACCAAACTCGGAAAAAATCGAAATTTAATACTGGCTACAAATACCCAGTAAGACAACTTTTTATACATTTTTATACACTTGACATTAGTGCAAAGCAAATTTGAAAAGAGCCCTAATGAAATGTAGGCCTGTGTGAATATTACTAACATTAATTTAACATGTTTTTAATTTAGTAATACATTTAACTCGAGTCTCACAGTCATGATATTCATTCAATGTCGAAAGCCGAGACCCTACAATTCGCCGCTTTCCTTCGTTGAGTGGCGCGTCATTCAACAAAATTCGTCCTCACATTTTCTTTTGCAACGTTCGTAGCCCCATGTAAAAAGTTCCTTATATTATTTACGCGAGGTGAAAAATACTTATATATTAGGGAAATCTTTTTTCTTATTATTAAGGCACTTAGATATTGGTTTCAAAATAGGAACATTTTTACAGTAATTTATATTATTATCTATATTATTTCGTCTATCCCCGGAAGGTAGTAACCACGTGTTGAAACTCATACACATATTCCAAAGTTCTCACAAAAAAATCCGAGATTACACAGCTGCGTTGCCACTGACGACCAAGTACACACATCTGTCCTATAGTCCTGGTTCCTACATCCTAAGAGTTACAGAACAATACTACGATTGCTAATAAGCAGAGTGCTCTACTAACTCTAAAACGTAATTGTAATTATGACGCCAGACCGCTAATTATTTAAAAACGACTATTAAAAAAAAGTTGACAGCTGACACCATTCTTCCCGGCATTACTGACAATTAAATCCACATTATCATATTCGTTACGGTAACAATATGCGAATTGTATCGTAAGCCCCAATTATAAGAGATACCAACTGCCAGTTTATAAAATTTCTTTTCATACATAAATGCTCGATGGAAACAAGGTCCAATTCCATTTACATTATAGAATCACTCAATCAAGTCGGATCGTGGGTGGCCAGTTTCAATTACATGAAAAATAATGGCTTGATATCTTAAACTTCAATGAAATTCTATAAATCTAAATCCCGTTAATATTCTTGCCTTACATTAGATAGTCTACTTTAAACTCTTTAATTGTATTTTAACATCCTAAATAATTTATAATACGACCAACAACTTTTTTATTTCCATTAGAGTCACCAATATTACAGCTACCAATCAATTTGAGAGATACCAAGATGCAATAACGATTAGTAAAAACGTTTTCATTTCATCTTCAATTATAATACAAAATTTTCTTCCCAAATACCTATATTATGTAATATGTTTAATATAAATATGCCATTAATATCATAAATCACGGAGTTTAAAGGCCACCTCTACCCTCCATATCATTGATAGTATTGATACATCGATATGACAATCCCGCCAAATTTGACGACGTCAAATATACAACTTTTTAAAAGCTGATACATCAGCTATGTAAATTGACGACCGAAATAACTTCAGCCGTACAGACAATCACAAAATATATAATATTTTACTTCAACTAGAGCTATCCGAGTCAGAGTCACTGCTCTGTTTCCTTTTGTTTTTCTTCTTCTCTCTATGCGTATCACGCTTGTCCCTGTGTCTGTGAGGGCTGCGTTTAGGACTCTCGCGCCTCACCTTGTGATGTCAAATGCCCGAATCGTCTGTTGTATGGTGGATGTTGTTTAAGGACTCCTCGGATGATTCTGATTTTTGTTTCTTCTTCGTCCTACAATAAAAATTATCATACAATGAAAGCTAATACGCGTCGGGGCGCAGCGCAAAAACGTCCCCGACCCCAAGCCGAGATACTAAGGTGCCGTAAGAGGCGACTAAACCCGGCGCTGGCAGATCACGCTATAGCGCGGCTTATTTGGACACGACTACATTGCCCTGAGCCCCAATGGCAGCAGCGTAGGCGGTGCGAGAAGTCGTGCTCTGCGATCCCCAACCCGCATACCTAGCGTGGAGATTCTGTGCAGAGAAACGATATATCCAAGGAGGCCTATATCCAGCGGTGGACAGGCTGATCATGATGATGATGAAAAGCAAATACTTATAATATAAAATTATTTTAAATTAACTTTTCTGTAGAACGTTGCCACACATACACCTTTTAGAAATCAGTAATGACTAGAAGTTTATATAGAGAAATTTGACAATAAAATAGGGCTAAAAAGATATATAGGTTCTATTAAAGTTCATTTCAAATACTCAGAACTTTACTTTACTGAATCACCAATATTTAAAAATTTATAATAATAGGGGTAATTAATATATGTATTTTGGGATAACTTCGCGCACGATTGTCCGCTCCTAAACTAGACACAGCTGATAAAGATTCAAGATGCAAAAGAAATAATTCGTCCTCACTAAATTTTTTTTTTACATGACTTCAACCATAATTCCTACCTCAACAGTCAGAGGTGACCCAAGATAACCGTTGAAGTACATTGCTTTAACGGTTATCGTGATTTCTAAGAATATCCTTATATACTTTTCAACAAAATTTGTTACACCTCACTTCTGTTTAATATATGAATCAATAAAAATAATGTTACCGGTATTTGCAAAGAAAATTGTAAACATACTTTCTTGCTACTAGCAGCATCTTACCCTTTCTTCTTTTCGTTGTCGATGGTAACCTGCTCCTTGAAAAACTTGGTGAGCTCCAACTCCTTGATTTCATCCGTATTCGTCAGAATGATAGCTCTGAAAGAATAATAAATGATTAAAATAAAATGGAAAAAAACACCAAACACAGTAATTCGTAACATCACGGTGTAATCCTTGAAGAGGTGGGCAGCGCAGTATTGTACAATCCTACGTTATGTGCATATTTATATACATGAAACATCACGCGTATAATCCCCGAAGAGGTGGGCAGTGTAGTACAATCCCAGGTTACGAGTGTATACCTAAATCCTTTTTATTAAATACTCAATAAAGTCATAAAAGTAGGTAATGTGACTTCGAGAAAGGGTCAGCGTAAGACACAATTATTTTTAGGCACTTATTAATAAATTGTGAACTCAAGGACTAAAACTGATTTTCAGCCGAAACCGAATCTGGCACCGAATATTCCTCTCATCTTCTAATCTCGTGTGAAACCGAATCCAACCACGGAACTTACGTATTGCCGTTAAAATTAAGTTTTCTTATTTAAGCCTGGTCTGATATATTCCCTAATTGCGTAGCGGATCATTTAGGAGAGATTAACGACCACATCTATACAAAGATGTATGTATATACATGTGTGTGTATACAGACCGTTCACAAGGCCATTTCACGATCCCCTTTGACTGGCCGGAACACCGTTAGAGATAGCATGTTTTGTATCGATAAAAAAATTTCGTTACGATATCGCAGAAGCGGAAAACTTAAGTTTAGCGATAGTCATAGATGCGCTGCTGTTTCCAAAAACTAGTGGTAATTAGACTTAAGTGGCACTGAGACTGAGTGATGGGAAAATGAATGAAATGTCTAAAGCGTTGCACAGATTTACTAAGGTTGGTAGAGTGGAGTGGGCGGGGAGGGGGGGCACAATAGCAAAGCCCTTCGCGCTGGTGGAGTCAAATACTTGACACTTGACAGAACCTTGCCTTGGTCCGTGTTTGTCGATTAGTATCTCTCGCTCGCTTTAATACAAAAGGCATTGGCCAACGAGCCCTAAGAGAGATGGCAAGATAATTAATGATCATTGTAATACAAAAAGCAAACTGTCTAATAATAATCACGGGTTCCATCAAACCCACTCGCGTCGAACTTTAGCGATCATTATCGTCGTGTTCAGATTGAACAATATGTAACACTTCGTCACATTTCGACAACACGGCGCACTAATTGTCGACACCGTCTCCTCCCTAGACGGGGACGAGGGTGCGCCGAATAATTGCCGACTACAAACAGAACGCTTGACCTACAAACTATACAAATATCTATTTGTACGTGTATCTATGAACAACAGCGAAGTAGGGGTCCTTTCAAGTAGACCGGCTCGGAGAGCAGAACAGATTTTAATAGTTTTTAATGTAGAACTTTAGCACATTTCAACAATTCATGGTAACACAATGTTTGAATTTGGCATCAAACAATTGAAAAGTAAAAATAAACTTTTGAAGTATGCTAAAGAACTATTTGACATATGATCAGATTCTGCTCTGGAGGTTCGTCTATTATATAATAACTTTTAACTCGTTACAAAAAAAGCAATTTCTTTTTATTAAAAATGTAATTGCAGTCTGGCTCGTTAGTCGTGTTGTTTGCAACAGCGACTGCCGATTGGGAGGTCGTGGACTCAAATCCCGAGTCGGACACTACTGGATTTTTGTAATTTAGATTTTCTAGTAGTGGCTAGGAGTCTGGATTTGTGCCCGGTGTATGGCAATAGGCTCACCACCTATTCCA
>DWTR01000090.1:0-14874 GCA_018244935.1 Ardaris minthe | reverse complement strand
TATGTATAGGCTTATAATAACCAAATGATGATCGTTGGGTGGGCGGAGGATCACCGAGACACCAATCATCCCTATTTTTTACACACCTAATGTGTCTCATGGAGAGCTATATATATAATATAAGTCGTAATTTAAAAGCTATATATAGATATCAGCCGTGTATGCGTATAAAAAAATTGTAAGAGAATTGCATTTTCGACTTGAATATACTTAATTACGATGGTTATTGTCAAAGATAAGAGTCTACTTTGATTGACTTTAAAAAAATTACGGATGTTAAATAAATAACGCTAAATCTTATTCACTCAAAGCATTAATTAATTCAGTTCGCTGGCATTACGTAGCCGGCGCTCAGCAAAAATTACAGGGTTGTCGCGGTTCGTATTGGGATGAGAAGTTAAAGGAACGGTAACGGACAGAGAAATAGTTAATTTTAGTGAGTTGGTTAAAATGTGAGTTTTAACAAAAAAAAAAATTTCATACAAATATTTACAATACACTAACATATTTTTACTAAAGTACATACGGAATCGAAAAGGCAATGTACTGCACTGTAAAAGTGCACAGAACAAAAAAATCATTAAAATAATCCAATTATCACTCAACAAGACGGTCAAAGATTCGAGATAAATACAACAAAAAAAAGCTGGATTCCTAACATTTCAGTCAGCACATGGGCGACACCGCGCCGACACCGATCACAAAGCGACCCTGTCGCAGATCCATTTGTCAAGTTAGGGCCGCTCTAAACCTTTCATAAATTATCCCATTCATTAACTAAGTGACTGATAATAATTGTGAGTGATCTCGCGAAACTGGAACGCCGAAAAGCATATTTTTTAATTAGGCGAAAGTTAATTGGGTTGCTGTCGTCGCGCCCTTGTAATAGTAAGAGAATTGGACGAGTGGGGTGGGGGGATATTCTGGTTCTAAATCTCAATTCCTGGCCAGTGTTGAAATGAATCAAAAAAGAAATGAAAAACATGGCGCTTTATGGTCTCTTGCCTTTAGTAAATCGGCATGATCCCCGGTAATTTATGTACAATTATTAGATAAGAAAAGCACATTTGGATTTACACTTTGTTTACAGTGAATCTATGACAATTAATATTCAGAAGTGGCGAAACGTGCCCTATCTATACACAAACAATTGTACTTCCTACCTTATAAATAGACATAAAGGTGAACTTAATATACTTATAATAAAGTATCAAACTTAATTTTATTGCCACATCAGCTGTGAGACACAAAATAAGTTAAATTAATTGAGTGCAACTAATACAATAATGAATACGAGGACTGTATACGCGATACGGTACGACGGAGGCGTGACGTGGCGCCGCGATCTCCACAGAGCATACATTGAATATAAATGGCACACGGCAGCGAGCTACCACTGCAAGTAATCTCTAGCGATACGCGGAACGCAAACGAAATTTTACAATGCGTACGTACGTTTGTACATATAACATCAACATTTTTCGACGAATTATATTAACTATCAAATGTATTGTATCACACCTTATTTTGCGAGCAAAGATTACGATGATCGTTCAGATGATTACGATTCCCATTAGACGCGTGACTCCTTTCCGTCTGCCAGTGGCAGGTGTGTGTTGGTATACTGTACATGCCTTAATAATAATATTCTCCATTATGAAGTACTGTTCGATGTACAAGTTTCGTAACAATATCTTTCTTCGTCGTTAGAGCAATTAATATTTAGTTTTAAATCGCATGTAATTTTGTAAAGAAATGTGTGTGGCAAGATTTCATCACAGGACTGCTGGACGAGTAGGCTGAACTTTCACCTACTACGCTAGCAGTACTTTAAGGCATTCAAGTATGCACACATGTGATGTGATGACAGTTTAACAACTTGGGGTCAGCAAACCAAACGCTACTCTCACGGCACACTGACTAATTTTTTATAAGCGGTCGCACTTTGACTTCATTACGCATAACTTTTTACTCTGTTACCATGAAGAAAGCTATAAAAATAAAACCGACGTCAAAGGTCAACATAGGCTAAACACAATTGCTTTAATGGGTAATTTCATTTTGAGTATACTTAAAAGTGTTTAACACTCGTAAGGTTAATGTTCTTCAGAGATGTCTCAATGAAAAAAATTTACATACTGTTTTCTTTTGCAAATTTTGTACATGGAATACAATTAAAGAAAGAGTAAATACCCGCATCGGACATCTCGTACTCAAAAAGTGATTTAGTCCTTCTAAATGTTATGCATTCTGTGGGAATAACTCGGGAACTGAACAAGCGAAATACTTTAAAAAAAATATGTATAAATTTAGCACATACAATGTTTGAACGTCATATGTATTTACTTTATATAGTAATAGAATAGCGTTATCGGACAAAACTATTCCAGTTTTGTCCAATAGTCCAACACACACTTACCCTAGGCCAACTATACACATACTATCTAAACTCAGATATCAATGATATTACACTCCAAGATATGTCCTACCCATGTCACGTATGCGTTGCTAGCTCTAAAAACCAACTTGGAGTGCCTCGTGTTTTACCTGATCCATGTAAAGAACATTAATATACTGAAACCACACGACCGTCAATGGTCGTATTCGGGATGCAGACACTCGTAGCAGAAGACTGACCTACATGAGTCATGACGAACTACGTACATGTGCTAGTCGAGCTGATGTACTAGCAGCCCCTTTTTCAGCAGCCCTGTCACCCATAAACATTATTCATCTTATTAACAACTTACACTAAGTGGACTAATGCGACACTAAAGTTCCTACACCTACAGTCCTATTCGAGAAACATTCCAGATGTCTATACGCGGCAGTGGTCCCTCGAGACTGTTGCCTGTTCGTTTGCTAACTCTCTTCCCTTAAATACGTAGATCGTGCAACATCCACAGGTATAATTTTATTAGAATATACATCACTCAATTGATAGCCACAAAAAGTATATCGTTATTCCAATCGTACAACAACGCAAACAATTATTTACAAGGTGAAATGTTTTTTCGGGGTTTTTTTTTTTTACTTCATTCACGTTACCTAATTGCTTTCTGCAGTTACAAGCACAACTAGATTTGAATGTTAAATAGTTATTTACTTATCTAAGTGTTAAATGCCTCGTCACTTGAACATAAATGAAATGTAACGTTACAGGCAATAACCGTAACATTACAAAGCTCCGGCAGTTAACCGTTCAACTAATAAAACCGGCGACTGCATTAAAAATAACCACGCCAAAGCCTTTACTCGGAGTCGAGTATTAAAGAGACTATTACTTATTCTCCGCTTGTTTTTTTCCTGAATTATGACCGCTGTATAAACAATTCTAGCGCCATTGCTTGCATCTTTTTTTATTCTCGACTTGGCACGGAACGCCCCATCTCCACGCACGACAATTTGAATCTTATCCCCGTCACAATAAAGGTGCAAATTTCAACACCATCATCACAATGCACACTCTACAAAAACCTCGCCTATCGTTTCCTCGACATTCTCAACTCTACTGCTTTTATAATACAAATGAAAATTTAAACCGAAATCTTGCTGTTTAATTCGCTTCAGCCGGATTATAATCAACCTTATTATTATAAGGCTACAGGTGAAAATATTCCGTGTAAGATCCCAACGCACTCCGGATACATTAATTCCAGTCACTTTATAATCTTATTTAGCGTCGTAATTGGTTAAATTGCAGTTTTGTTTGTTCCTAGGCTTCGTACCTATCTATGGAAGCGAGCTACATATTGAGCCAGATGTCACTGGCAAACTTAATATTTTTAATCACGTCTCGTAGTATTATTTTAAACGACCTTATGAAAAATTCAGACTGTGTAATGTCAAATAACACTTGAGTATACATTATGTATTAAGAAACTTGACAATTGAGTTATGAACAATATATTATATTAAGAGTGGAATATCAATGTATACGAAAATAATGTTATACAAGTACGGTTGTAGGCATATATACATTATTTGTTTCTACAGCATTATCCGTTGTATTGAGCCATAGCGGATCAGTTCCGCGAATTTCTACCGCCTGTAGTAGTAGTAGGCTTATTGTCCCCGGTGACAATGTCCATGAACGATGAATGAGTGAAAAATCATTGTGAAAACATACGAACCACCTCGCACTTCACACGACGTCAATAAACTGAGCACTTTTACATTACAAGCACCGTTGAACGTATTGAGCACTTCTACAACATTTCCACGATAATAAATTTTCAATTGAGTAAACGTCGAGAGTTTTATAATTCAATTTTATCTCTCGTTAAATGATCGGAAGCAATATTATTCTCGCTTGTATTATGATTTTTATTTAAATATTCCGAAAGTTATGATTAAATTAACGAAATTTCAACAGAGGGGCATTTTCCAAACACCATTTCAATTATTAATCTTCGTCTACCTACTTTTTGGTACCATTTTCGAATACCAACAGTTTTTGTAAGCTTCCGGGGCGCCACAATCGTTGATGCGAAGTATACAGAGGCTAAAGAAATTATGCCAATTAAGTTCGAGATAAATTCCCAGTGAGGAGAGTTAGCTCCATACCTTATAAACATTTAAATGTGCATTTAAATATATAGGTCACACCTGGATTTATTATTTGTATCTAAACCAACTAATTACAATTGTTTCAGTACTGAGTAGAGTATGCCGAGTGCCGAGTAACCGAAATAAGTTTTTAACAAATATCTGTAATCCCCGAAGAGGTAGACAGAGGAGTGTAGTACCCTCCCAAGTGTCACTTTTCCCAAGTGTCACTCAAGGTGGTGATCCTATTGCCGTACACCGGGGACCAATACGGACTCCGAGGTACTTTTAGAAATTTTAACTAGAAATTCAAAGTCACAAAATTCCAAGAGTACCCGACCCGGGATTTGATCAGCAGTCGCCCTTGCAATCACTCGTCCAACGAGGCAGTGGAATCTTCTAAACGCAGTACAGAAAATGCGCTGGGCCTACATATCTATGCACGATAAAATAAGCACAAAGGATAACTTAAGCCGTACGCCTTATTGGATTGGATTGCCATTAATCCGCTTTTCAAGCGACGGACATACGGACATACGACAGAGCACCGTCGTACAGTTGATGCTTGTGTGTGTGTCGCTGCTCACCTCACTAAGTATAATTTCACATTACTCTCTAAGGCATAGGTATCCATCCATTTTTATACGGAAAAGCGGACAGTGGACAGAAAATTAAAAACTCCAAATCATTTACTAATTTCAGTGCACATAATTTCGAATGACTAATTTATTTTCATAGTTCAAAATCAGTCGGAGTCAGTGTAGGACATTGGAGTAATTTAGAGAATTAATGGCATAATGGAAGTTAGATATCAAATCTGTCCAGACCTTAGCGACAGTTGGTTGTAGTAGACACAAAATAAATATAACTATGAAGTAGGTTCACAAGGCCAACTTAGATTGTTCGAAAGGAACTTTGTAAAGAAGAGAAGATAATATAGGTATAATACCTTATTAAAATATTACAGATAGAAAACATTTGGCTAAAAACAATACAATACATTGTCAAATAATGATAATTAAAAAAAAACACCAAAATGTAACCTTTAAAGCTAAATGTCGCTAGAAGAGAGTATTGAAAATCTTTAAGATACCAAAGTATCTCTGTGTCGAAACGAATCAGTAATCACTCGGTCCTTAATCGATTCTTCGTCTGTGTATAATCGTAAAGATCGAGTCAACAATGCTCAGCTTGGCGCGCCGACAATTACACGTGATTACAACTCTATCGTAATACACGAAAAGGCATTGAAAAGAAAATAATAAAAAATTTAAATCAGCGCACACAGTTGATAGCGCGAGTGCCGTTGTTAGTCGCGACCAACATAATAAATATAAGATTAACATGGAAACACTTCTTAAACAGCACGTCCAAATACTGGGATAAAACATATTCTCTAAATATATTGTAGTAACACACATTAGTATGGAAGCCTTTAATACATAATGAACCATTTAAATAACAGACCTGACAATTTGCCGACTTCACTAATACGTATAACCGTTCTGGCAAGATCTATATGGGAATATCTTAGGATACTAATAAATTAACATATTTTTGTTAAATCCTATTCCGTATCGTATGTCTAAACATACATTGTAGTAACTTAATCCAACAGGCAAAAAGTCGTGATCGAGCTACATAAATCATTTCTGTCCCATTTGAACGAGCCATTATAATTCAACTCATCAACGTTTATGAAACTCAAAAGTTTATAATCTAACGGCGAGTCCGCATTAAGGTACGAAGTAATTTCTACAACACGAGTACGTTGTAAAATTAAATTAACAAATATTACAACAGATGCAATTATATACACGTATACTGGAACGTTTATATATTTTTAGGACATTACTATAAACTATATATGGTATGGATATTTGTAATAAATAATAATAAATTGATTATATTAAAGAAAACGTAAAATCACGCCTGTAATCCCTGAAGACGTAGGCAGAGAAGTGTAGTACACTCCCACGTGTCACCAGTTACGTTTACGTCCCACTATGGAATAAATAGGTGGTGAGCCTATTTCCATACACCGGGCACAATTCCAGACTGCGAGCCACTACCAGAAAATCTAAATTAGAAACATTCAGTTGCCTCCGGCCCGGGATTTGAACCTAGGACCTCCCGATCGGCAGTCGCGCTTGCTACCAACCAGACCAACGAGACAGTCAATATTATATGATTATATTAGAGGATAACTTTAAAACAAACAGAAGCAATTTAATAGCTGTAACGAAAATATCAAAAATTTTAAACAAAGCATAATATAAGAATGTACAATACATACCCAACGCCTCCGTTCAAGGCGGTGACGAGACCAGGCCTCTCATAGCACATATGCATACCTGCTACCGCCCTGCACTTCTTATCAACACTGAGCGCTATCGTCAAAGCGTACTTTCAACACACAATATTAAAAAGGTAATCCAAGTAATAATCCATACAACACTTCACTTAATTAATCCTTTCAAAGGTCCCGAATTCAATCTACACCGCGAACGAACATTTTCATCTGGCACGGGATTACCATCAACGGAAAAACAATTCCCCGCCCGCCGATGTACTGTGAAACAGATTACAGATTAGACACGCTGCACGCAGTTTGATGTGATTCGATCGTATCGGTCAATATTCATGTCGCGTCACACTCGATCGCTCCGCACGCTTAATATTCATAATACTCTGCCACATCGGTCATAGGTTCCTCGTCTAAAACAGAACAAAATTCATCGACACCGGAACTCAATAATTGAAAAAAAAAAAAAAACAAAGTCGCGCAAAGATTCCGACAAATTGTTAGAGCGTTGATAGCTTCGAATAATTCGATCGCGTCTCAACGCTGCCGGTAAATGTTTGAATTTCACCTTTTCCTCGTTCGAAGTTCATCTTCACAAATAATAAGTTTACGAGGAAAACGTAATCCAGTGGCGAATGGGGAGGGGGGCACGAAACGTGAGGCGAAACTAGATATCATTGTTCATAATGTCACGGAAGCTATTCGAATTGTACCTTCCTTTATCGACGGACGAGGTTCCGACCGTAACAATAACGCATCGGCGCGCCAGGTGACCATCGCACAAGTAGCCGATTATTACCTGATCTAGGATCAAACGTGCATTTGTTTCAGTGGATTCTGAAACACGATTACATTCTTTGTCGCATCAAGCGCTTGGGGTATTTATGTCGTGGAAAGTAATGAGGTAACAGCCTTACCGTACGTACGATATTTACCGTACCGTACGTACGATATTTAGTGTACGAGTACTATCGCGCCATAAAAGGATAAATGTTTAAAGTCAGGTAATATTCCGGCTGGGAGGTCGGTCCATAAAGTTTTTTTTTATATCACTGAAACACATTAAAGTTAGCGGGGGCGCGGTCGAGTCGCGACACGAGTACATAAGAAATTGTTTACATTAGCTGATTATACGAGTTGATAAATGGAAAAAGACGTTTTCGAACAAATAAGTTTCGCTCTCGTTCCGAGGTACAATGATTACGTGAATATTTTCCTGGCGGTCGTGATTAATTGCGTGGCGGCACTCTTGCGGATACTTTTTGCGTTATTTAACGCGGTAAATAGGTTGTGGTGTTTTTTCGCAAGGGTCATGAGGAGCCCATTACTCGGGTGTTTTCCCGCGTGATTGATCGGCCTTGCCCGATGTCAGCCGGAATGAGTTTCTATGGTTTGATGCCGTTCAACGTGTTTGAGCTCTTCGGCTTTTATTTTTCTTTCGTCTCTTACAAAATCATCCGTCGACGTAACTTTAATACGTTCATTTTACTAATACTTATGATTAAAGTAGGTCATCACAATTCGTGCAATTTTTGTGCAGCGCACGACACGTCACGCGGACTTTAGCGGTAATATGTGTGAAGGTCGCAAGTTTCTTTTACAAAATATATGTCTTCTATAACGATTCCAGTTTGGATGGGTTTAGATTTCCAGCGAGCACTGGTGCCAAGACGAATGCTTAGATGATCCAACACATTTGTAACGAAATACGTGTGCAAATGTAATTATGAATGTCTGTCAAGGTTGATTTTGAATAAATGACACCGGCGTTTTCTGTTTAACGCAAGGAAATTTTCTATTCGAGTCAAAACTCGCCTGTCCCACATTACGGATACATTAACCCAGTTTCGAGACGAGGTCAAACTGTGATCGCTTTGTCACTCGCATTTGATCACACGTGCACCGTGTGTGCTTATTTGTGTGTGCTTGTGTCAAGTGCACGCAAACGCAACGAGTCAACCGTTACATAAATAAATATAAATTTCAAAATATAATTTCTGTTTCCGAGAACATCATTGTCGTGTAAGATGATCCCAACATTACCATGCCTCCCATAAATTAATACAAACGAAGACAGAGTCATCATAAAAAGTGATAAAATCTTAGAGCGCTCGGTTCCTTGGAATTCCGAGGCTTTTAATGCGTCTGACTACACAGTTGTAGACAGCCGTCCAGTTACTGCAATATCAAGACGTGATTCAAATTTGTTATAATGCAGCAGCTGAATTTAGTTATTGTAATTTGATATTAAAATGTCCAAAAGCATCTTCCCTTCTATTGAATACATAAAGAGACAGGGTCTGATAAAGTTTTAATGTTGCTCTTGAAAACTCTTGTTTGGTGCTCTTCTACAAAAAAATGTAAGTCGGTAGTGCACTATACTTCGAAATATTTGTTCCGGTGTTTACCAAGTATATTACATACCTATACGAATTAGTTTACTGATAATGGCCATTTATACAAATATCCCATACACGTTAGCGGCTAACTTCCGTCCCCCGTGGATCCGCCTAATTGAACCAGTTTCGGATCACATACTGTTCGGTGCGCGTCCACAAACCGGCTCTAATCACTGTGAATACGAGAAGCTTTGATAAATAAAATTGGGGTCACTGCACAACAGTTTTATTAACACTTCGTTCTCAGAAACTTGTGATCGGTAATCAGCGCTCCGATGTTATTACGCAACGGCCACGGCGGTTTCTTTGTGTCGCGGAAAAACAATTCGTTGAATGTTTATCAGAGTGTTTGTGTACGAATTATTTCTTATGTTTTTTTAAATATTCTATACAGTTAGCCTTGTTTAAGTTTATGCTATTGTATGCTGAAAAGTCTAAAATATTAGCAATACATACTTTTAGTATCTTTAAAATTATTTATTATGTAATCTTTAGATATCATTAACAAAAGTAAGTCACATTAAACATAAGTAAGAATACTAGACTAAGAAGTAGATTAATTTCATAATACCTACTCATGTAATATTTTACGTTTCTTGTTCAAACAATTTTAATCTATAGATACACCATATTTCACACTTCATCATCGAAAATAGTACGAGTTATAAAGATGTATGTGCATTCTACTAGTGATTACAATAAGTGTAACATCTCATGGTCATCATTTAAGCATGACCAGCGCCGCGGTGGCGGTGTTAAGAACTAAGATTTCTGCGCGTAACTGGCGAACTGGAAACAAATACGGTATTATGTACAAAAGGGGATTACCCCGGTGTCAATAAATTTTCCTCTCTCATATAATTGAACATCGGTATTTACGAAACATTATAGCAGGTTAGCAGTGTGTCGTCAATGACGCATAGCGATTAATCGGGGTCCGTTGTTTCCGATCCTCTCAACCTGCGAATTCGCAAAGTGTATGTGTGTTCGATGAACCCGCATCTCGTTGCATCTGTGTTGCGAGATAACATTGTAATAGTGATAATGTAAACGAGGAAAATTATTTTTCAAACTGTAACATGACGTATAATTTAAAATAGCCAACAAACAAAACCCGACTGCTGCAGATTGCGATTATTCGCAAGAATATCGGCGTATTGAAAACGTGATAGAGATTTCATCGCGGTTTGCACGCGTCTATGATAATCAATTAAATTGAAATACACCGTCCATAATCAACAAGTCCTAATTATTGTCCGTTCAACAACAAACGAACAAACGACTGCCAGTGCGGTGCGATCGAGAGCGTCACGCATGAGTCAACATCATGGACACTGCATCCGTACTTATTCCGAAACAACACGAATAGTAAGTACTGCTACTACAACATCCTAAGATCCAAGCACTGCAATCCAAGTGTTGGGTGATTTCACTGTCGAGTCGCGTCGCGTCGCGTTGACGGCACGCGCATACCGATTCACATCACGTATTACGCCCGCCCGAGTGCCCGCCAAAAGGTGTCTGTCACACTTGTGAGCCAAGTCGGCGTGAGACACGGACACGACCATACGGCGTGCGACGGAGTACGCGACTGAGCGCGACCGGCGCGCTCGGCGCTCGCCCGCGGGGCGGGAGCGCCTCGTGGGTTATCGTCAAACGGCTACACAGATAATGATGTCAAAAGTGGAAAGGACTAATGCTCTCTATTATGTTGTAAACGCTTCGAATAATCCGATGGACGTTGTACAGTCTGTCGAGCCTCCCGAGACGTACGCCGCCTATGCGGACGATGAGAGAGCCATTGTTAATATAATATAATTTATCAATTACAAGCGCTAACCTTGGATGAAAGAAGTTTATTAATTAAAATAAGAACATACTTTTGTTCCCTTTTTAATTAAATATGTAATTAGTCAACGGAACCAACAAAGTACGGAAGTCTAAATGACTTGTTAATTTACCCTACACTTAAGTAGCTGTAACTATTGAATACTTTGTTGAAATTCCATACTTCAAGCAGAATCCCGTCTCTGAAACATAACACAATTAAAAACGTACAATAAAAGCAACATTACCGGAACAATGTAACTCGATGCGTTTGAATATTGTATCAACAAAGGCGAAGGTATCACTCCACGAAATGAGCCGGAGCGCCCGTCTTCAAACGCTGGCCATAATTTTATTGTCCCATGTCAGTGGAAACGACAAACAAAACTTCACCTTAACACAAAAACCCACGGCGATAAATCGCTCAACCGCCCGGCAACTGGCACGCTCTCAGTCAGATCGAATATTGTTGATATTTTGACGACCTCCCGAATGTGCACCGTATCGCGTTCGCGTTGAAGTTGTTAAAGCGTTGCCCGCTTTAATGCGGATCACACGTTCGGTGTTCTTGTATAGCATTAGAACCGGAGCCAATCGAAAAATGGACCGTATCAGCGAAACACAAGGCGCCGTTTCCTCCTGCCTCTCGAATCCGCTGCGAACTTCCATTTAGCGGAGACGTTGTGTGGTTCACTATATTTCGGTCGGATTAAGAAGCGGGCTCCGTTTGATGAATGTATCAGTTGCTTGAGGTTTTTGCGGTGGGATTCGTGAAAGCCGTGACGTCGGAGATGCGAAGAGCATGTTTTTCCCGCTCGCTCGGTTCGAGCGCAAGCATATTAAGTTGAATGTCGTTATTATAAGCATTTAAATAACAAGCGCAATTCCAGTTCTAATGAACGTCATCAAAGCTTTATAACCATCCCGTGCTCGCCGCGTACTCGGCGTTTATTACTTTAAACTGTACTCGAAACCGGGCGCTAAAATAAACTCTGACATCAATTAGCATGTGCGCTCTCGTGTATAACTGCCACATCGCATTACTTATTGGCCGCATCTAAAACATTTAGCAGTGCATAAACAATTTGCGTGATGTTATTCGACCAAAATGTTTGTGTACACCCTTTTCGGTGTTCGGAAACCGAAACGCAAAATGTAATGCGAAATAGATTGTGATAATTTCTGGTGCCATACGAGTGATATTTTCAACGGATAAATAACAAATCATAATGGCCACTATACGGTTCACCTCTAACAAAAAGCGTAAATCTAATTTGTAATCTGTTATGATATAGATAAACAACAGAAACGATAAGGGCCCGAACGTTGTGAACAAGTCGCAAATTTGCCGAACCTTTTTATGCCGAGCACTGGACGCTGGGTGAAATTTTCTTTATTGACCATTAACTGAATTGCACACTGATAACTAATACGGTGTGACCCAAATTTCGCTTAACAAGTGGAGCGGCCGCGGTACCGGAGCGGAAATCGTCCCAAGGGAGTGAAAAGGAGAAATTTAAGGCCGCTAAGGGAGCGGGTCAGTTTACCAACGCGAAATGAGACTCCGATCTCGAGTTTTGATTCCGATATCGTGGATTTCAAAGATGATTGTAGGTTACGTGTACTTGTTTGTATCTGACAGAGAGTAAAATAAATTGTACAATAACCCAAACTTGGCAATGGAATTAGGAACAGATTCGGCTGACAAAAAGTAATGAAAAAGGTCCACCTCCTTATCGCGAAATAAGAAAGAAAGATTAGACCACTTTCCTCGGAAAATAAAACAATTAAAGGATTAATACATGTACCAATACAAGTTAAAGATCATTATCATCGTCATCATTCTGTCAAAGTCTACTGCTTGACACAGGCCTCCTCTGAGGGGTTTTTGCTCAAAGTGAAAACACACTGATTTAATTTAATCAAAATTATCACGATGTAACGAAGCCAAATAACGAGGCTTCAGCGAAGGAAGTGGCAACACGACGAAGATTAACGCACCAGATTAGAGAGACGAGCAGGATGTAAGTGTGTATCTTATCGAATCCCTTCACCGCGATAGGGCGAATAATAATTTAGACGGAAAAAACGTAAATAATAGATAAATTACATGTATAGATATTAATTGAAATCTATCATAATCACATAATCTAAGTATGTAGTATATACAAACTACATTTCAATGCATCGTCCTTTAATATACGTGTCGTGTCCTTCGAATCGGATCACAACAATATAACTAGTTACCTTAGAGACAGAAGCGGATGCAGCGCGGACATTCCTTTCATGTTTCAAAACATTTAATGAATATACTGCATTGCGAGATTATGTAGGACTATTATGATTTCCACACACAAAGAATCAAATACATACATACATACATACGTACATCAACAAAAGTGTAACTACGAGTCATACATCGAATCGAATTATCGTGGATTCCGTATTTCTATAGTTACTGAACTATAAAAATACAGTACCAATGAAGTCTCCATTATGCTAACAATGTATGCCGAATAGCGGCGGTCATTCACATAAACATACTTTTGTATGTAAATATGTACTTATACAGATACGTGTACATACATCATTTGGTCAGTGGATTTGAAGCCTCAAAGTGAACGAACATGGATTTGAATTTCTGCGAGGGTAAAGGGATATACGTAAGAGGATTTATGGGTTTATTAACCCTTCTCATTTGATTGAACAATCTGTTAGGGTTAGAGGGAGCAGGGTTTCACCTTTTTGAAAATAAGTCTCGTTTTAAAACAATATCTGCTCTATGCTATTAGAGTCAGTGATGTAAAATATATTAACGTCATACTGAGTACCAATAGTGGAAAAAGTTTTTAATGTATAAATTATTTAATTCAGTAAAGTCAAAAGTCTCTTATTTATTGGAATATTGTAGCATTTTAAGCTAAGGGTTGCAAGGGTGTGCTTAATGCCTAATGGCATTCTCTACCGGTCAATCCTGGATAATGGATAGCGCAAGTCGTAGGTGCATAAATTACTCCAATATAAATTATATATAAATATATACCTATATCTAAAGATATATATCATTTACCTGACACGGTGCCGAATTGGGATCGATTTATCGTTGTGCATTTAGCGTTTTCTGCACTGGAAAACAAAGACGTTTTGTGACTCAGACTCCACGCAGTCACAATTCGAACTAGAAGTAGATGGTAACAGATAAGACATTTGTAGAGACGACAATTTTGTTACAACCTCTTAGAATGTTCGAGATGATTTTCGCATGGTTCTCTAAGCGACACAATAACTCTTAAACAAAGTATATTGCCAAAGTTTTGAATACTTAACAGATATGACAAAAAGAGCGTAACAAAAATACTTAAGTAGAATACCAGTGAAATCTGTAAAATAAACTGTATGTTCACTTGCCACGAAACCAAATAAATTCTTGTTCAAGCTACATATTTTCACATCAACGTACCTACTGCTTTTGAACAACATGAATAGGTTATTAACATTAATATGCAAGGTCACACAGCAGACCGACAGCATATAAATAAACAATTATTATATGCTAATTAATATATTGTATATCCGCCTTAACGCTGTATTGTTAAGAACAAAACAAATTCACCCATGAGACAAACACGAAGCGAACTGACGGAATTATTGTAAGATTGCGATTATGTTGCGCACAGCCATGCTTTGCATGAATATCCGCACAACTCTAAATTCATCAATATTGAGTTTCTAAAACTCATATTCCTACGGGCGGAAATGACTATGTGGCGTCATAAAATGTTATTATGTGATTGG
>DWTR01000089.1:0-14880 GCA_018244935.1 Ardaris minthe | reverse complement strand
CTTTTAATATCTTTTTACTTTTGACAAATAATTAAATTCTTGAGATTTTTAAACATAAAAAAAAGTCGCAACGTAATTATTTACAACGCTCTTTACTATTATAATCTAATTAGTCTAGATACAATATTCCATACACATTGCCGTAATACATGTTTAAAATGATTAAAAACACAATCTACCCAGTACCAATAAAAGCTACAGTTTCATACAGCGTCTAGTCCAGATCTATAGGCTTTACTATTTATAGCTGTTTATTCTGTCCTAATTATTTACACCGCGCTCGAGCCCGGTCGAAGCTTATTACAATTAACGCAAGACACAACAATGAAATATTGTATGGAAATGTCGTACAACACTACATTAAAATAGCTAAAGCTCGGTATGAAATCGGGGACAATCTGTGACCTTTAGAGCTAGACTGCTATCGAATTCAGCGAAACTTGTTCCTAATATGTGTGTCACAAGTTATGGTTGGAATCAATGAAACATAAAGTTTTAAATATTTTGTCAATGAGATGCAACAGGATCTATAATAACAAGAGAAGTAAAAATGTGGTTGACATTGCTATTACGTACTTAAAACCCAAATGTACATAATATATGTGAGTGAAAATAAGTCCTTCTGGGCCTAATCTTGTAAATACAAAAAAACTGACACAAGTATATTTAGCTATGTCATAATAATGAAAAAATTGAAATTAACCGGAATTATCAGATGGAGCTTTCAAAACATTAACCCTTTTAGATAACAATCTGCGAAAGAGCAGATGCGATAACCATAAAACGAAAACCAAATCTGGGAAGTAAATCTGTAAGAAGAATATTTTTAGGGCCCGCAAAGTAAAAAATAACCCCGCTAAATATTTTTATCTAACGATTACATAAACAGGGCAGATTTTCTTTCACTCCTTTTTTTATTATTTGCTTAATTACAAAGGAAATAACATGAATTCGTGAATTTGCCATTGACCTGAAGCCTTTTTTTTATGCAATTGTTTTGAATTTAAACCGATTATTTATACTCAATTATTTTTATATTTTTTCCGTTATAAAACGATAAGGCAATCGAAAAATAATATACCTATATTACGTTTATAATAATTGCTGTTATGCAGTCTTACGTTAAAAAATATTTGAGCAGTGTCCCGTCTCATATGCCATTGTTTCAGTAACTGCGAATTGTATTTTGGTTTAACACAAAAAGAAGGTGTACAATTTGAAGATTTAAAAATAATGGTATAATAAAAATAATGAATAATGGCCATGCAAAATACAAAGTGCCCAAAGAGAGCATAACCACGAACGAAGAATTTTCATATTTATGCAAATCTTTTAGAAGTCGAGAAAATTGCAAATAACACCCTGCTGTGCCTTCGAAAATAAATTTATTACCGGACAAAAAATATAATTTTTTTCTTCATTTTAACATTACATGTTATTTATGAAACCTTATTACAAATTGATTGCTTTTTGATTCTTCAGAACATCGCAATTACTAAATAAACCGGATATCTATATTATGAATGTTATTTAATTGCGAGTACCTGAACGTTACGAAAGTTATGGTACCTATGGTAAAATACTATAATATTCGAAGAATGTTTCGCAGATTTAATTCATTCTCTACATTCAAGAGAATAAACTACATAGTAATACATCACGTACGGTGTGCCTATATAGACATTTTAATAAATCAAAAGTCGTAAAAGCGAACATGGCGAGACGGAATTGAATTTGTGGCAAGCAGTTTGTTCAATTACTACAAATAATGGAAATATGTATTCAAATACAAATCGACAAATACTTTCCGTTTGACCAATCGCAATAAAGTACAATAAAGCTAAACATCTTCCGGCATTCGTCAGACGGACCGGAGTCACCAACTTACGTACCAGTTGCACAACCCGCCACCCAACTAGTCGGCTGGCTGGTACT
Source organism: Ardaris minthe (assembly GCA_018244935.1). NCBI lineage: Eukaryota > Metazoa > Arthropoda > Insecta > Lepidoptera > Hesperiidae > Ardaris > Ardaris minthe. Next base: position 12,945 of record DWTR01000089.1, on the reverse strand, counting down.
GACATCCTACCGACCTGGGACAATTGAGCGATTTGTCAACTATTGCATTAGCTAACCGGTCATTGCGGTCGATATACGAAAGTCGTTTGACGTATCATAAAACTCTGTTGCCTGTCCACTTCTGCCCGCCATCCTTCGCTCAATATAAGCGCACAAGCCGGGCCAGTAATGTACATGACATGTTTGATAGTTATTGTCGACGATCTTCGAAGGTGGGTAGAGCGAAAGCATAACCAGCGAGAATAGCTAGTTCCTTACGCAAGATATATCTGCAAGGAACACAATAGACGCGGAATGCTTGCTGAACAAGCTTTTTGGGTATTTATTGGATAGATTTTGTGTGGGATGTATTCGCTTCGGCTACATCTCCCACCTATCCTTTGTCAGTACGCGTGCGGTCCGTTAGTATTTATATTCTATAATTACGCCATTGAAATCATGATTTTGAATTACGTAAGACTGTAAATATTCATAAGTCAACATAAGCTTTATGTAACAATAGTTATTTTATAATTCCTTTAACAAACGTTCATTTTAGATCGCGTTATGTTACGATATTATTTTTGATTAGTGACTTACAATCAACTTCAGTAAACTCGATACTTACTTTGGAGTACTTTGAATGTTTCAAGCTGCTCAAGGCAGAATTACCTAGCCATTAACATCTATTACATTGTAACCTCTTTTATATTGTAACATCACTGCCGCCTGTTAGGTAGATCCAATAACGTTGTTCTCTGAAATACGTAGATAAAACTTGCTATAAAATTACTGCCTTTGATACCATCAATATTTACAGTCAATTTATTTAATCATATAATAATTTTGTATCATTTGATTTAATGATTAGATGAAGAAATTCCAAGATTTATTTTGTGAACATTTCTTTAGTTATTTTTAGGTGCAAAAAAAGGGTAATATCAGAAAAGTAGCTAGTATTTAAATCTCATGTAGCACTGAGCTTGGAAATAATAAATTGAAATTATTGTGGGGCCGGCACCGAGCGAGGTTCGCGGTGTGTTTTAATCCGTGGTGTGTCCGAAGCTTTACGCCTAACGGTGGATGCGCCCACTCTAGGTGTCGCCTGACTTCACTTCAGTGTTCTAACGATTTACGAGACATCTCTTACTTTATTGGGTAAAGCAATTCACATAAATCCACTAAGTACCTTCAACTCGGGGAATATTTTTAACGAAGCGCGCCATCCATTTTCATTATATGCCGATAGCGCGGGGCCGTGTCGCGAGACGTATTTGAATCAGGACGCAATTGGAGGGCAATAAAATATTCTAATTATATTAAAATAGATGAAACACGTTCTCGACGGTGGTAGTACAAATCCCGAAAATAGCTTAAAAACACGCAGTACTCTACAATGTTCTTAAATAAATTATAATTGATTGTCTAAAATGAAGTTTGAAATGCAATCGAAACACAAACAGAAGAGGATATTCATTAAGTGGTGATGTATCGACGACGCAGCGATCTCGGAGGCAGTTCAGGTATAATAGCCCGCGAGATTGACTGGCGCGGAGACAAGGAGTCCGCTTGTCATTCTGAACGTAGCGCCCGGCTGGAACCCAGACACATCCGTTAGGCATTCCGCTTTACACAGCTTGCCTGGAATCTGACTAGATATCATCTCTTTACCCATCGCATTTGTTTCCGACTAATGCTCCGCAACTTCAGCATCTGGGTTTCCGTATTCAGTGAAGTTAGCTAGAATATTACAGTCAATGCTTTAAACTTTTTTTAATAGTCGATAGTATACAATGATTACATAATAACATATTTACATATTGTTTAAATTAACCCTGCAATTATACATTTGAAGTTAAAATGCAGTGTTTTGTATATTTGGAATACTATTCATATCTAAAATGTCATCAAACTTGTCAATCATCATCAGTTTAAACATGAATATAATCCTTATAGAGTCCAAGGGGACAGCAAATTACTGGCCCCTTAGAATTGGAGTGGAACTTTCGGTCAGAGTTAATGAAATGTTCCAATGAAATAAATAAAGGCAACCAACACAGCAAAGTGAATTTCTATTCAATTCGTGTTTTAATCACAACTATTTTCTCCGTTCAATACAAACGAACATTTCAACGAACGAACCGCTAGGAACAACTTCGGATTAAGAACGATAAATAGATCGGACTCCTCCATTACCCCGACCGGCGACGCTCCGCGACACAGCGGAACATCATTATAGAATGTTAATTACCCACGCGGAGTGTTTACCTCACTTGAATAAATACAATTATGAAGGTGGTATCTGCTTGTCTGGAATAGCGCGGCGTGGCGGACCCATCGAACTGGTTCTGTGCTTAAATAGCAAGGAACGGAGGGTCCCACAACGTTAGTCATCGCCCAAGATATAGGTAAGCTGTTTGCATTTCATAACTTATCTATATTAGAATTGTACCACCTCGAACATGTTTTATGGGATGACTCTATCTTGAACGTAATATACCGCAATTCATTCCCCGTAACATTATCTATGAAATTTAAATGTCAATAATTAACAATTCGTATTTATTATATAATACGTTTCACGTTTTATGATGATGACAATTTTTTTTGTCAGCGTGTTTCAAGTTTGAAACGAAGTGTTGACGTGGTGTGTGAGTGGAATTGAGACAAAGGTAGTCTTGTATCGGAGTTCAGTTCGGCGTTCCAATTCACCGAGACGTGAGGACAAAAGGAGATGCTATCAGAGGACAGTGTCGGAAGAATAGTTGTTTACAGAAAAAAACCTTATCTCGATCTGGATCGCCGATAATAACTTTCTAATCTGCTCCGCTGACGTTCCTTCCCAAACGTGTTCGGAAACGGATATCTCCGCGTATTGGTCATCGTTAAAAGTAGTCTCCCTGATTTAATTCACAGCTAATCAAATTATATGTTGATAACAGCCAATTATTGCCGTATCACATTCGGTGATTAGGACGCGAGATATTAACTACGTGAATTTTGTATTTAACAGAAGATATACGTTTCGAAATGTCGTGAAATTTAATATTTTAAATTTCCACAATTTTAATTAACTATATTACATATTTTTATGTCTCAAATAACGGAGGGTTTTTTAAATTATATCCATTTTTTTATTATTAATCAAATAATGAATCGGTGCACTCTGCATACCCCACCAAGGACCTGGAGTGACGATATAATATTAATAAATAAAGATTTTTTTACCGTCTTCAGACTGAAACGTTATTTTTCCCAAGCTGGTCGTAAAATGTCGCCTTTTTAAGAAGCACGATAAAATCCGAACATCATTCATTTTGAAAGAAGCACAGCAATAAAACCAGTGCTGGTAACAAACAGGCTACTGTGGGTATATTCCGGCACTTGTCGCTTTACGATCTCTTAGATTGTTTAGCACGAGAATAGAATGAGAATCGAGCCTTGCTATAAAAAAATTAAATTCTGTAACAGTTACCGCCGTTAGTATCAGACGTTGAGCTTCATCAGAACCAAACTATTTATTACCTCAAACTGTTCACTGTGATCTCAATTTGTAATATTTGATATTCACATGAGAAACATGAAAATTTGGACAGTCGACGTCTTAACAGCGCACAATGCTGCAGTCACATCTATGGTTTTAATTTACGCACAGTTTGTATGATGAGAGAGTGATGAATGTAGAAGACGCTCATCAGGTACTGTCCTACAATAAAAAAATTATAATAACGTAACTTTGCGTCTGTAATCCCCTAAAATGCAGGCAGAGGAGTCTAGTACACTCGCACATTTCACCAGTAAAGTTTACGTCCCACTGTGGAATTAGATTGCAATAATACAAGACCGGGTAAATACTTAATGAAGGACGTACATACTTTAAAAGGATAATATTTAATTTAACGACGTTCGCGGCACGTAAAAAGCACCGGAGTGCTCTCAAGATAATTCTTCAGATTAACACATTTGCTTCTAAGAGATTAATTACATTCCTGATTCATTTTACGGTGGGAAACAAGTTACAAAACGACAGTTTCCTGAACAACGTCAGCGTTCACAAGTCACTAAACATTTGATGGCACTGAACTTTTTGTGATGTTACTGTCTCGCGAACGGGTTTGGTATAAAAGTTTAGTTTTTTTTTTTGCCGCATTGCAACAATAAGCTACGGAAATGTATATCACCTCCGTGACCTTTGAAACACGAGTGTTGTCAGCCTATATATTGTTCCCAAAATGAGTATTTTAACCTGCCTCTTCATACACTTTTAGCCGCTTATAAAAAATCATTGCTTTGACGTAAATACTTATAAAAGTAACACAATTGATAGTATAACAACTAAATATCAGGTATACAATATTATTAAGCCTATTCAATAACTACAATAGTTTACGATTAAATTAACACGCGACAATTAGTTCATTACTTCACAATAACATTAATATGTAATAATTATTATGTTAGGAGTATAATGACAATAGGCTCACCGCCTATTCCATATTGGGACGTACACGTAGCTGGTCAAACGCGGGAGTGTACGCCATTCCTATGCCTACCTCTTCGGGGATTGAAGGCGTGATGTTACGTTAGGATTATACTTCATACACCTTACTGAACCTTGGTAGTAATTCTGCGTGTTCTCTGACAAACCGATTTGGCCAGTGTTTTTGACTGTGGCTATAACTTTTTTAAATTTAAAAAGACCCAAGACCGTGGAACACTAAAAATAGTATTTTGATATAAATAATTATACTTTTAAAATTAACAATAATCCAAGCAAAGAGTATTACTGAATGTAATGTGCTTACCCGTACTTAGAATAATGATATTAAGCTTGACTTTTCAAGTGACTTTTCAAGTTGACCTTTTCTGAGAATTAAGCTGATAATTTAACGAATAGGTATTAATGAGGCTCTGCAACAGACATTTAGGAAATATCCAAATATTCCTTGAATAAACATAAATGAGCAGATAAACGAGTTGGTATTCATTTGTGGGTATTTCGAAGCCGAGGTGTTAACTTTTCTGTTTTGCGTTCATTATTTCACGGTAAACCTGTTTTATTTTTATGTAAATAAAGTAGTAAACGGGTATAAGATCCACCAGATATTAAGTGGTCATTGCAACCCATTGGAATCCGTAATAAACTTGCGATGAAACAAATGCACTAGCTACGTACATACGTACTTTGTTGCCATATATGTTAGACTCCTTTATGTGGCAACACCAACATCGACTACCGCGAATCTATCCTCAAACCAAATCAAAACTGGATGGTGTACCATTTGAAATTTGTATTTAATTAACGTTTTCGTTATGTTATGCGCTATCAAAGGGGTTTTTAGGATTACGTTCAAATTTTACGGGTATCAATGCAAATTTACACCACCCATCTCGTGTCCGTTTGCGTGAATTTGGCGGAGTAGAATCCCGATCGGCTGTTGCCCGAGACTATTTAAAACACATAAATGAAAAAATGCAAGCGTATTGTAAGGGCACACATAATAAATATATGGATTTTATGCTCGTGTTATTCCTCGACGTTTTATTCTTAGCACTTCGAAGTTGTGTCCGATAGTGTGAACGTGGTTCGAATACAAGAATTTCAAATAAATAATTGTTTGTTGGTGTTTCTTTTTGTTTCATACCACATTATACACGATATTGTGTACGATAGTTCTGTGTTCGCTGTTAAAATGATCGTTTTAATTGAACGTCGTGTTAACCGCAACTAGATAGTATATTAATCTGAATAAATCTGATACAATTTAAGTCACGATAATCGAACAATGTCATGTTCGGTTCTATCCGTAACTCCGTGCCGTGTAGATATTCCCGAGCCCGACGGCCGATATGATCAGACTCCCCGTTGCCTTATTGATAAGGTTTCCATACTTCCCGTGTATGTTGGAATGCTTCTGAGTTTATTTAATGTAATTTATATGATGGTTGGAGCGTATCTCGAGAGTGAATTTATAACTTCTTGACTTCGTACCTGGCTGTCGAATGAAAAGACTGCCTATTGTTACAAATCATTCTTTCCACGTATGACCATGTATTGTAGACGTAACACGTAAACAAAAGGAGAAAAGTGAGTTTTTGTTACAGTAAATTAGTTTGAAACAGCTTTGAAGACGAATTGCGCACACAATGAGCGATGGCCACCGTAAATTGAAAGCAGCGATTATGATGGGCAGAACAGATTTGCGGAGGTCGAGGCGACATCACGACGCAGGGTAGGGTTAAAGGGCTTCCCTAGGTTGTTGCGAGTTATGAGCACATCGTACACAATGGCCAATTTCCCGTAAGTTCTTTCGATTGACAACTTGACCTATAAACATTAATTGCACGATTCAATTTTATGAGCACGTATGTAGCATAACATCACGCCGATATTTCCCCGAAGACATAGGCAGGGGAGTGAAGTACACTCCCACGATTCACGGGGTATGATATACGTCCCACCACGTAACAGGTGCTGGGCCTATTGCCTTGCACCGAACACAAAACTCAATATGTATGTACGTACACCCACAAAGTGTCCTATTGAGTTTACTCCACAGATGTTTCCTGCAATATGTTTAATATATTTGTCGATTGTATTGGGAGGAGGATGGAATCAATTCCCACTATCGCGCGTCCAATTGCAATAAGTCTCAGCCGGTCGCCACTCCGGGATCTCCTCACGGCGTACGGTTTTCGGTGTCTGAATAGCCCATGTCTACTTCGGTCTAGCCCGAGATAAATCTCACCAGAACTTAATATAAGCACACAATAAAATCGTAACACAAGCACCGGGTCGAGGCCTATGCCCTGAAATGCAGCTGGGATAGCCTATTGCATTAGTTGCTTTACGACCTCTATCAGTCTGTTACGATCCACAGTAATTTAATAGAGCTATGAGTGTATAATGTTGGCTGTTATCTCATATTTATTAGACTTGCTATACATTAATTAATTTCTTAGTAAGTTATTATTATATCATCAAGCCAGGTACCTCGCAGGGTAGGCAGCGAGCACCAAATGCCAAATATCTCTATCCTCACAGACTTGTCTACCTTCTTCTACATTCATTATTCTCTTCTTACACGTGCCGGTTGGAATGCTTCTGAGTATCTGACTTATTAGATCAAGGTGAGTAAGCCTTTGTCAACTTCGACAATTATATGCATTAAATTCTGTGTTGCATATATCTATTTTGTGACTCTTTCCTCTGCCATTTTTTTACATGCCCGAACTATGGAAGAATGCCTTTCTCATAACACCAACACTTCATAGTAAGTCACTTGAAGGGAGCGCGATGAATGTATAAGAAGCACGGCAGAGCTGCAAGGATTCATTCTTAGCTTAGCTTAGCAGAGAGCATCGAGCGGCAAACATCTCTAGATATTTGGCGTTCGATGCTCTCTGCCTACCCCGTAAGGGACCTGGCGTGATATGCCTAATAACTTCATAGCAAGAATGTACAATAGTTTCAAATAACTCCAAATCCCTGAAAACAGAACCCGAATATCCAGTGTTAGAGAAACGTGAGCAGGAAGGACGATGGAGAGTACAATCGTAAAGAAATTAATCGAACTGTCTCTCGTTTTTTTTTGTATTCACAAACCGATGACCATTGAACTAGTCCAGATATTTCTCATAGGGATTGGTTACGGGCGGCGTGAGCGCGCCAGAGTGTCACGATCGATCTTCCGGACAAGTAAATAGATATTTCGTGTAAAATATGAGGGCTGTGCTGTCGGAAATATAGAGTTTTATAGTTCTACCTTGCGTTACAATATATAGCTTTATTCTGTTAGGACTTCTTAATCGTGTCTATTTACAAGATCTGTTCGATTACTTTATTACATTAAAATAACTGGATTAGTCATATGTAAATACATTTCTTTACAATCAAAATGTTACTTTTCAATTCGCACTGTTTTTAATTCGATCACAGTTGATATCAATTATTTTCCAAATTACTGGGTATAAATGGTCTCGATTGGTATGTGTTTTACAGTCACTATTCAGTCGGAACAACATGCAAAGATTACAAAATCATAAATTGAACTCATCTTAATGTGCATTACCTACATGTGATTACAGTAAAGGTACAAGACTTAATGACTACGTTCTAGTGGACATCAAACTAGAATCATGTAATAAGAACACATATTGTACATAACAACTTAATAGAAGAAATAAACCTATAGTTATAAATAATTAAAAATATAAGTTACATGACTTAATAAGACATAGGGCCGTATTATTAACAGTGCCTACATTCAGTACATTTCAAGCGTAATAATTCTGGGAAGTGCCATTTTGAACAGTAAAAACAAAATACAATATGCGTCTGCGGATATCGAGAATGCTGCCATCGTTTAATAATTATAAAAAGGAACAGCTCGACAGGCGACGTCAGTTTTAAATACGAGCAATTATGCTAACAGCTAGATGATATTCCGAGATACGGATCGTGTTCTCCTGGTAATAGAAAAATAGACCGCGTGGTGTTTCATTCGGTTTTTGTTTTGTAATATAACAGTCGATTTTATCAAAGGAAAGAACGTTCACTTTGAAAATACCCTATAAATAGGGTTCATAACTTGGACGCGCTGGGTTTTTGCCCGGATTATATATATGAAACAATGCAGATTGTTCTTGTTTAGAGCGATAGGCTGTTAAAATAGACCCTTAAAATGATGCCGCGTGTATTTTTTTTATCAACCGCCAACAAAAATCTTGCGTATGTACTTGTCAATATGTTGTATTACAAATTTTAAAAAATTCATTTCCTTCGCTTAGGGCACGTTGAATATTACGAGGATGGCAAGGCAACGGCGTCCGTCGCGATCCTTACAAAATAAAACTGTGAGGAACGTCGCCGCGACAATTCGACACAGGGCCGCCCGCGCCAGCGATCACAAAGCTTTCTCATTAAACCGTCACCGTCCGAGCCGTGACACTAAAAAGTCATTTCGATGTGAAAAAAAATTCCTCGACCCGTTCCGTTGCATTTCTTGACGCTCGGAAGGAGGGCACAAAAGATTTTTCTTAGGTGAAGCGTGACCGTTGTAATTAAGTGGCGAGAGAGCGGGCGCTCGAAGCGACCTGCGCCGATAGATAACCGTCCATTACTACTACGCACTAACTAATGATACTTTTTACTCACCACCGCCGCACTAAATACATTGCAAAGTGAATTCTCTCACCTGTGTCATTTCTGCGTACTCGCCACGTTATCAATATAGCGTTCATTATCTATAATTCATAAGTGTCCGCTATGGGTTTTTAAAGAATTCCTAATTCGTCGATCTACACGGCTTGTATCACATAAAAGTAACGAATGCTTCACTCTTTACTCGCTCGACAACCGCATTCTTACTCCAAATGACAAAAACAAGAAGCTTTGATTAGACAGACTGGATACACCGCAGGGCCTGTAGGCTTTATGTCCTTATTTGTAAATACTAATCACTTTTTTGAACTAGCTCTAAGTATTTTAATTGAGTATGACAACATTTGTGTTCTTGTTCTTACATAGAATTATAATACATTCTTGTGAAAATATGTAAATGCCTTCAGCACTGACGCATTGAATCCGCCAATCATTGCCCGTATCCCATCACGCGAACCCGGGCTTAATAAGTTGCTTCCAATTTAAAATCAAAATTATTTTTAAGCCCGCTGTCTCTCACGAGGGGACCCGTCGGGGGCCGGATTATAAATCATAAGTGCCACGTTAGCGGCCAGACGGCCGAGTTTCGTATCGAAATTATCGCCCGCGAGCTCCGCGTAAAATATACAAAACAGTTTCACGTTACGTGTCAAATATTTCTTTTGGCCGTCTAAAATAAAACATTCTGACTCATTAGCTGCCGCGCTCCACCATAGAGCCGAGGCCTTCCTTGAATTTTAAATCAGCTACGTCTTTTTTCACGGAGCATAAACAAGGAGTGATGTAGTTTATAGACGCAGATATAACTCTCTTCGACAGTTCAGCTCTTAGCCATGTGAACGCTTAATATTCAGGTATAATTGGGCCAAAAGTGTAAACAGCGTGTTTAAATTAAATTTCCGGCTGATTTATTCCTCTTTTTCCCTCCGTAACATACATTGACATTTCCATAAACTTTTTGATTTTAAGTACCATTCACTTCTGCTTACTTTAATACGTTTAGTGTAATGTCTAATTGGTTTTAACGTAAACTAAAACGAGTCTCAAGTTCCAAGTATGACAGAAACTAATGAAGTACGCACGACGGATGCCCACATGGCCAGAACATTTATAAGATTCAGAAAGTTGGCGCATCGTGCACAAAGAGTCATCAGCAATACAATAAATAATGTCAAAGATGTAAAATCTATATCGCATACGCATTACAAACAGGCCTTGTGTGGGCTTAGAATGGGGCCATATAAATTATATCTCTCATTGTTCTGAAAGCTTCATGATAAATGTGCCGAGTTCTTAATTTAAGTTCGCTATTGATACAACACGCCAAGTAACATGACCGGGTAGGTGGAGCTAACTAACCACTTCGAACAGTGTTCGAAATATTTTAAATTCTAGACTAATGATCTCCGCGATTATGTTGAAAATTTATATGAGAACTCAGTATAGTTTCGTATTTAACTTTATTTAGAGTTTACGAATACAAAGGCAACCTTATATTACGTAGGTATTATCCCTATTTCGACACGATACAATGCGAATTTAAACAAAAACAATGAAACAAAGGGATTACGATGGTTAGAGAGCGGCTTCGTAATGCGTTAGAGCAAAGCACGTCAGGATCCGAGCGCTCGTCCAGCACGCGTCGCGATACATCATCTGGCAGCAAGAAGCGGTGTCAGATGGTCGCGGCGGTAATCACGAGCGCAAAAACGCCTGCACACGCACCTCCAATTACAAGCCATCTATGGGGAGCCTGCGTGCCCAACATGACGCTTCAAATCTAGTTTAGGCACAACGTATATCTGCCAGCACATTGTTGCTATATTGTTCGTGTAAAGAAATGACACAATAAATCAACGACATTTCGGATTCTTGGTATAATGAAAATAATTCAGTAATATTAACAGGTAGATCGTGCACTAATGGTCCGCACTTGTAGACACCATGACAGATGAAAGAATGTCAAACAGATTCACAATGCGAATATTGATGGACCCAGGAAGACTGAGACTCACATATCTTAACCACACAGGTCAGATACTAGAATCTTCATTCTCACCACCAACCTATTTATCGTTCTACACGGGTCCCCTTTCACAAGGAGAAGGATTACGGCGCCACAAAATCAGACTTCACGCGAGAACCAAGGTGTGCAGGTTTCTTGACCGTTTCAGCAAGTTACGTGTAAACCTAATAATAAAAATAAATAATACTCTCTGCCTACCCCGTAAAGGATTCGGCGTGAAGATATGTATGTAACATCACGCCTGTAATACCCGAAGAGGTAGGCAGAGGAGTGTCGGACAATCCCACGTTTCATCAGTTACGCTTATGTCCCACTATGGGACAGGTGGTGAGCCTATTGCCATACACCAGGCACATTTCCAGACTCCGAGTCACAACTAGAAAATCTAAATTAGAAAAATCCAGTATTCCTGGAAACGGTGTCCGAACCTCCCGGTCGGCACTCGCGTTTGCTACCTACGCGACCAACGAGGCAGCAATGTATGTAATAATGAATACTAATAACTATTATTTCGGCTTATATTAATCTATATTTTAGGTTAGTGAAAATCTATATTTTAAGTTATAAATCGAATGTTAGTAATACACAAATTTCCTAAAATTAAACATGACTTTTCTTACTAAAATAATCAGAATAAATAAGTATATAATTAACAATAACCATTACAAAAAAACTCTCTTTTTAACAAATCAGACTGGCAAGAAACAGAAATTAAGACACTAGGGCTGTCCTAGCCTGGCACCTATAATGGCAAATGAGCCGATAACAAGATAAGAATTGAAAGAAAAAATAATTTTGCAGTACATTATATATTTAAAATATTTCCAAAGGATTTGTATAAAATTGAGCAATCTTCTACGAACATATCATACATTGCATTTTTTAAAACTAGTGTAAAATAAGATAATAAAAAAAGTAGCGTAACACTGTAGTGTTTTATCCCTTTTCCTCGGATATTTACTTGAGGACAGCCGCTCAGCGCCGGACATAAACATGCAGGACCTTAATGTTTTAGAAAAACAGCTAGAGGGGAATAGCAGTGCAATTACAGGCGAAGCGTTCGCTCGTCCGTCCGTCTGTCCGCCGCGAGATGGCGGCTGCGTGCCTGCCCAAGATTGACTAGTAGCTAAATGCTCCCTCGCCAAAGGCGCTCCGGGTGAGACGATCTATCTCCGAGCAGCCCGCTCGCGGGAATGGTGCTCTGGCCCTCGGTGAATTAAGATTATTTTTATTCCGCCAACAAATTGCGATTATCCCTGTAAGTATTGAATCGCGATCGGTGAATCGTAAAAGAATTTTACAATTTAATAAACGAGTATCTCCAAGTCTTCGCGGTTTTACTGCTTAGAACATAAATTTTCAAAGGTTGAATGCGAAAACACAAAAGGTAATTTATTTGGTAATTTACGATACCCTTTTCACACAATATGGCTATTTCTAGAATTTCGTCATTCAATTTACACTTAATTGTGACTCTATCGAATCTTTATAGGACATGGAATGGAACTTTACATGGAATTTTATTCGGTTTCATATGAATTTAGTAATTATGGAATTTATAAATTTCGCACTCAACATGTATAAATATAATAGTCGAGTATAGAATATTTATACATTAATTTTTTTCATTATTGTTACCTCACTGTTTCGTTGGTCGTGTTGGTAGCAAGCGCGACTGCCGATCGGGAGGTGCTGGATTGAATTCCCGGGTCGGGCACTACTGAATTTTTCTAATTTAGATTTTCTAGTAGTGGCTCGGAGTCTGGATATGTGCCCG
>DWTR01000088.1:0-15007 GCA_018244935.1 Ardaris minthe | reverse complement strand
GCTCAAACACTGTTAGGTGAAGGTAAAGCCATTGATACACCTTACGCCAGAATGGATGAAATTAATCGGCGCTTTAAAGAAGATAAACCCGCACTGGCTTATTATAATTGGCAAGATTGTGTCTTAGTAAATCGTATCTTTGATGCGACATCTCTTATGGCGTTCTTATTAGAAAGAGCCTGCGTTACTGGGCTTTCCGTTGATAGAAGCGGGGGATCTGTCGCAGCTTTTACTCACCTCTACTTACCCTCGATGCATCGCATTGGATATGTCGCGCCTAATCAAGGTGAAAAGCCTGAAGAACATAGCCCCGGTGGCTTTGTGATGGATTCGGCTCCCGGCTTATATGATTCTGTTGTTGTGCTTGATTACAAAAGCCTTTATCCCTCTATTATTCGTACTTTTCTAATCGATCCCGTAGGAATGATTGAAGGAATGCACCAACCTGATGAAAAATTTTCTATTTCTGGATTTCGCCAAGCGCGATTTTCACGAGAACAACACTGTTTACCCGCGATTGTGTCACAAATTTGGCATGAAAGAGATAATGCTAAATTACATAAAAATGCCCCGCTCTCTCAAGCTCTCAAAATTATTATGAATGCTTTTTATGGTGTTTTAGGCTCTGTGGGGTGTCGCTTTTTTGATCCTCGTTTAGCGTCTTCCATTACGCTACGAGGTCATGAAATTATGAAAAAAACACGAGAATTAATTGAGGCCCAAGGTTATCAAGTTATTTATGGCGATACGGATTCAACTTTTGTTTGGCTAAAATCACCGCACACAGAACAACAAGCACAACAAATTGGGTATCAATTAGTACAAGAGGTAAATCAATGGTGGAAAACACATCTCCTTGAAAACTATCAACTAGATTGCAAATTAGAACTAGAATACGAAACTCATTATCGTCGCTTTTTAATGCCCACTATCCGAGGTATGGAAACGGGTAGCAAGAAGCGCTATGCCGGACTCAGTAATGATAAAATGGTATTTAAGGGGTTAGAAACCGTCAGAACAGATTGGACGCCCCTTGCTCAAAAATTTCAACAAGAGCTTTATACACGTATTTTTCATCAGCAACCTTATCAGCAGTTTATTCGTGATTATGTCGCGGATACGCTTGCGGGAAAATATGATGAGAGATTAGTGTATCGTAAACGGTTACGTCGCAAATTATCAGAATATCAGCACCACGTCCCCCCTCATGTCAAAGCAGCACGCAAGGCAGATGAATATAATTTATCCCAAAATAGACCTCAACAATATCAGCAAGGCGGTTGGATTAGTTATATAATTACCCTCTTGGGGCCTGAGCCGTTAGAGCACATTACCACTGCACCTGATTATGAGCACTATATCAATAAGCAGTTAATGCCTATTGCAGACGCAATCCTACCTTTTATACAAGATGATTTTTCAACCTTGTTAAATGGGCAAATGACACTCTCATTTTAAGTTGTGTCATTTTGCAGGTGACGGTTTGCTTTGCATCTATTAACATAACGCCCCTTTGGAGATAATTAGCTTTTCTTTGTTCAAAAAATAAGCACTGTTTATCCCACAGATTTTAATGACAACACCGCAATACTGCATTCATTAATAATTCCTAAATTATATATTTGAGAGCTGAGTTTATATATATGCCTTTTACTCTTGGTCAACGTTGGATTAGCGATACTGAAAGCGAGCTTGGACTGGGTACTGTTGTGGCAATTGATGCCCGCATGGTTACCTTACTTTTTCCTGCCTGTGGCGAAAACCGCCTTTACTCCCGTCATGATGCGCCAATAACGCGGGTGATGTTTAATGCAGGGGATACCGTCACCAGTCACGAAGGCTGGAAACTCGCTATCGATAACGTTGTAGAAGATAACGGCCTACTTATCTACCATGGTGTACGTTTAGACACTGAAGAGCCTACACAATTACGTGAAGTGTTCTTAGATAACAAACTCACTTTTAATAAGCCTCAAGATCGCCTTTTTGCCGGTCAAATCGACCGTATGGATCGCTTTGCATTACGCTACCGCGCTCGTAAGTTTATGAGCGAACAGTTTAAGCAAGCACAAAGTGGTTTACGTGGTATTCGCGCAAGCCTTATTCCTCATCAGCTTTATATCGCTAATGAAGTGGGTAAACGTCATAACCCTCGCGTATTATTAGCTGATGAAGTTGGTTTAGGTAAAACGATTGAAGCCGGTATGATTATCCACCAGCAATTAATGGATGGTCGTGCTGAGCGCGTGTTGATTATTGTGCCTGAAAGCTTACAACATCAGTGGTTAGTTGAAATGTTACGCCGTTTCAATCTGCGTTTTTCACTGTTTGATGATAGCCGTTATAGCGAATCTTTATTAGATAGCGATAATCCATTTGAAACAGAACAGATGATCATCTGCTCTTTAGATTTTGTGCGTAAAAACAAGCAACGTTTTGAACACTTGGTTGAAGCAACATGGGATATGTTAGTTGTCGATGAAGCGCATCACCTTGTTTGGAGTGAAGATGCACCAAGCCGTGAATATCAAGTGATTGAAGAGTTAGCGGAATCTATTCCTTCTGTATTGCTATTAACTGCAACCCCAGAGCAGTTAGGCCAAGAAAGTCACTTTGCCCGTTTACGTCTGCTTGACCCAAGCCGTTTCCATGACTACAACGAATTTATTAATGAGCAACAAAAATATCGCCCTGTTGCCGATGCTGTCACTATTTTGCTATCAGAAGATGATTTAAATACCGAACAACAAAATATCATCAGTGAAATGATCAGCGAGCAAGATGTAGAACCATTACTGAAAGCGGCAAATACCCAAGGTGAAGAGCGTACTAAATCTCGCCAAGAGCTTATCCATATGTTAATGGACAGACATGGAACGGGTCGTTTGTTATTCCGTAACACACGTTCTGGTGTTAAAGGTTTCCCAAATCGCTTACTTCACGCGATAAAAATGCCACTGCCAACACAATATCAAACCGCAATTAAAGTGGCTGAAATTATGGCAGCGAAAAAGAGCCTCGAAGTTCGTGCAAAAGAGATGCTCTACCCTGAACGTATTTACCAAGAATTCGAAGGTGAAAACGCAACATGGTGGAACTTTGACCCTCGTGTTGAATGGTTACTGGGTTTCTTAACTGCAAATCGTCATGAAAAAGTACTGGTAATTTGTGCTCAAGCAGCAACAGCACTGCAATTAGAACAGGTTTTACGTGAGCGCGAAGGTATCCGTGCGGCAGTCTTCCACGAAGGTATGTCATTACTTGAACGCGATCGTGCGGCGGCTTACTTCGCTTCTGAAGAAGAAGGCGCACAAGTTCTGCTATGTTCAGAAATTGGCTCTGAAGGACGTAATTTCCAGTTTGCGAATCAACTTGTTATGTTTGATCTGCCATTTAACCCTGATTTACTAGAACAACGTATTGGTCGTCTCGATCGAATTGGTCAAAATCGCGACATTGATATTAGTATTCCTTATCTTGAAAGTACGGCTCAATCCGTCTTATTGCGCTGGTATCACGAAGGCTTAGATGCCTTTGAGCATACTTGTCCTACAGGTCGTACTATTTATGACAGCAAATATGATTCACTTGTTAACTATCTTGCTCAACCTAATGAATTAGCAGACTTTGATGAGTTTATTGCCGCTTGTCGTAAACAGCATGATGAAATGAAGCTCCAACTTGAGCAAGGCCGCGATCGCCTATTAGAAATGCATTCTAACGGTGGTGAAGTGGGCGTTGAATTAGCGGGTGAGATTGCAGCGCAAGATAACGATCCTGAGTTAGTGAACTTTGCACTGAACTTGTTTGATATCGTTGGTATTAATCAAGAAGATCGCAGTGATAGCTTAATTATTTTAACGCCATCCGATCATATGTTAGTGCCTGATTTCCCGGGATTACCGCAAGATGGTTGCACTATCACATTTGATAGAGAGCAAGCACTATCTCGTGAAGATACTCAATTTATCAGTTGGGAACATCCAATTATCCGTAATGGCTTAGATTTAATTTTATCTGGCGATACAGGAAGTTGTGCCGTTTCTTTATTAAAAAATAAAGCATTGCCAGTGGGAACACTGTTAGTCGAACTGATTTATGTGGTAGAAGCACAAGCGCCTAAACATCTTCATTTAAGCCGTTTCTTACCTGCGACACCAGTTCGCTTATTACTTGATCTGAAAGGTAATAATCTTGCCTCCCAAGTTGAGTTTGAAAGCTTTAACCGCCAATTAAATGCTGTTAACCGTCATACTTCGAGCAAACTGGTCAATGCAGTACAAAATGAAGTCCACCATGTACTTAAAGCCTCTGAACCGTTAATGGAAGTTGAAGCGAAAGGGCTTATCCAAAAAGCGAAAGAAGAAGCCGATCGCGTGCTGACTCATGAATTGTCACGCTTAGAAGCTTTACGCGCGGTAAACCCAAATATTCGTGATGATGAAGTCGAAGCAATTGAAAATGAACGCGCTCATATTCTTAGTCATTTAGATGAAGCAACGTGGCGTTTAGATTCAATTCGCCTTATTGTTGTTACCCACCAATAATTACCGTTAAAGCGGGGAGTATTTTACTCCCCGTTGTTTTGATGAGATATCCACCATGATGGAAGTGTATAACCCGCCGACAGATCCTTGGTTACATGTTTTATATCAAGATGAGCATATTATTGCCGTCAATAAACCCAGCGGATTACTGTCAGTACCGGGCAAAGCGCCAGAGCACAACGACAGTATTATGTCGCGCATTAAAGCAGAATTTCCTAATGCTGAGTGTGTGCATCGCCTTGATATGGCAACCAGTGGCGTTATTGTTGTTGCACTAAATAAAGAAGCCGAGCGTGAATTAAAGCGCCAGTTTCGTGAGCGTGAACCCAAAAAAACCTATATCGCACGCGTTTGGGGGCATGTCGAAAAAGAAGAAGGATTGGTTGATTTACCTTTGATTTGTGATTGGCCTAATCGACCAAAACAAAAAGTCTGTCATGAAACAGGGAAAGCGGCGCAAACTTTTTATGAAGTGTTGGAATATGAAGAGAATGCGACAAGAGTGAAGCTTTCACCAATAACTGGGCGCTCACATCAATTGCGGGTACATATGTTAGCGTTGGGGCATCCTATTTTAGGGGATCGCTTTTATGCACATCCACAGGCAAGAGCGATGGCACCTCGCCTGCAGTTACATGCTCAGGAATTATTTATTACGCATCCTGCTTTCCGATCCCCGATACATTTTGAATGCCTTGCCGATTTTTAGTGTCTTATGACACTAAAACAGTCACTGAACTCAATGAAGCAAGGAGCAGGCAAAGCGCTAATCCCATAACCCCAACAAGAACACGGACGTTTGACATGGATATAGTTCCTTTTTTAAGAGAAGAGAGAATGAAACAATTAAATTTCACTTATATTTTACCGTGATAAATAATAAACTCAACTCAGTCTAAGTTATCTCTATCACGGAATAATTCTCTCTTTTCTCATCTTCTTTTACAAGATGTTAACGAAATCCTTTTTCTTTTTTAATCAAATCGTAAGCAACTTGTATAGACTGTGCTTTTTGTTTTGCAATTTCCATCATTTCTGGCGGTAAACCTTTCGCTACCAGTTTATCCGGATGATGTTCTCCCATTAATTTTCTATAAGCTCTTTTTATGGTTTTAACATCATCATTCTCATCGACACCAAGTACCTTACACGCATCAGAGAGCGTAGGGCCTTGAGGTTGGGGCTGATAACCCTGTCCATTTTGATAATGAAAATTCTGACCAGCCTGCATCATTGCTAATATATGTTCAAAATGCGCGCGAGAAAAACCGAGTTCATCGATAATGATAAACAACATTTTTCTTTCATTTGGATGCAGTTGACCATCCGCAAAAGCAGCTTGTAATTGAATTTCCAGAAACATCTGAAGTAAGTCACGGCGCCCAACACAAATTTGCCGAACACGTTGCAATGTGGCTCTTAATGGAAAATCAGGTGATTTACCTTCTCTAAAAGCTTGTTGCGCGGCTTGGCGACCAACACCATGCAGATTCATGCGATCCATTAATTCGCTGGCAAGAGAGATATCCGTTTGAGTCACTCGCCCTTTTGATTTTGTCAGGTGGCCTAAAACTTGAAAGGTTGCAGCAAAGAAAAAAGCTTGTCTATCACGCGTATAGCGCCCACCACTTCCTAATTTACTTCGTTGCATGTCATAGAGATGCCCAAGAAAAACACCAATAACAATGCCCCAAAAGCCTATTCCTGCAAAACTACCAATGGTAAGGCCTAATAATTTTCCCCAATAGCGCATAGACTCCTCAAATCTTCAATGCTCTGACTGCAATTTTGCATTATCATACTATTCATTTGCTTGCACACCTAACACCAAGCAACCTCTAAATAGACTTTTTCTTAAAATGAAGAGATTTACTGTTTCTCTTTGGACAGAGGTAATGCTGTTTTCGTTTAAATTGTGTTAAAGTAAAACGAGTGACCAAACGAATAACTTTAGCTTTGTTATACAGCACGAAATACCGCATCAGCGCGGTGTTTTTTTGTTTCTAATAAGGCTATAACTCTATTTCAACACAGAAACATCGAAAAAATGAGGCATACGCCTATTTTTCGGTTACCGTTAGAACAATGTTCAGAACGTTGGGCTGGTGCCGCATAACTCCCTGCGTTAGTTTCTCGCTGTTTATCAGCACGAAGCCACTGATGACGGAAGCACATAAATACTTATGAAAAAAAGTTATCCCACACTGCTGGCCACCCTAGTTTGGGCCACAATATACGGTCAGCCTGCTTATGCTGATCTTGCCTCCCAATGTTTACTGGGAGTTCCTGTTTATAACAAACCATTAGTACAAGGCGATCCTAACAGCTTGCCCGTCACCATCACTGCAAATGATATGCAAGGTGAATATCCTCGCATGGTTAAATATAAAGGTGATGTTGATATTAAACAGGGGAACCAAACCTTAAGTGCCGACAGTGTTGAACTGACACAGACTGAGGGAGAAACACCATTAAGAATGGTCACAGCAACGGGAAATGTGTCTTATGATGATCCTCAAATCATCTTAAAAGGCCCTCGTGCTTGGTCTAATCTTAATAATAAAGATACGGATATTGAGCAAGGTGATTACCAAATGGTTGGCCGCCAAGGCCGTGGTTACGCAAATAAAATGCAAATGCGTGGCGAAAACCGTTATACCATTATGGATAAAGGCATGTTCACCTCTTGTTTACCGGGAGATGATAGCTGGAGCGTTGTCGGCTCCGAGGTTATTTTAGACCGTGAAGAGCAAGTCGCTGAAATCTGGAATGCCCGTTTTCGTGTCGCCAATGTGCCTATCTTTTATAGCCCTTACCTTCAATTACCCATTGGTGATAAACGCCGTTCTGGTTTCTTAATTCCTAACGGAAGCTATTCCCGTAGCTCAGGTTTTGATTTCTTACTGCCTTATTACTGGAACATCGCACCTAATTATGATGCAACCATCAGTACCAACTATATCAGTCGTCGTGGTTTAAAATTAGATAATGAATTCCGTTATTTAACCACTCCAGGTAGAGGTACGATTGCCGTTGATTGGATTAATCACGATAGCCAATACAATAAAGATAAAGCAGAAAATAAATCAGGTTATCTTCCTCGTGATACAGCAACCCGTTGGTTATTCTACTGGGGACATAGCGGTGTCATGAATAATGTGTGGCGATTCAATATCGATTACACAAAAGTCAGTGATAACAAGTACTTTACTGATTTCACCTCTCAATATGGTAACACCACTGATGGTTATGCAACTCAGAAATTCAGTACGGGTTATGCGCAACAGAACTGGAATGCCACATTAACAACCAAGCAGTTCCAAATTTTCTCAGATAATAAAGATGCAAGAGCTTATCGTGCAGAGCCACAGCTTGATCTCAATTATTATAAGAATGATATCGGGCCGTTTGATTTCCGTACTTACGCGCAATTTGTTCGCTTTACTAGCGTGGGAGATAACACCCCTGAAGCAAATCGTTTCCATATAGAGCCAACGATTTCACTCCCAGCATCAACGGGTTGGGCAAGCTTTAATAATGAATTGAAAGTTATGGCAACCCATTACGATCAAGATATTCCTGAGGCTTATAAGAAAAAAAATCCTAACCAATTAGATGACAGTGTTAATCGTGTATTACCGCAGTTTAAATCTGATATGAAAGTGGTTTTTGAGCGTCAATACCAAACAAACGATATTACACAAACCCTTGAGCCGCGCGTGCAATATCTTTATGTTCCTTATAAAAATCAGTCTAATATCAATAACTTTGACTCCGCATTATTACAATCAAACTATAGCGGGCTTTTCCGCGATAGAATGTATGGTGGTTTAGACCGCATTGCTTCTGCAAACCAATTAACCACTGGTGTAACTTCGCGTTTTTATGATAGCGAATTAGTTGAACGTTTTAACGTTTCTGTAGGTCAAATCTACTTCTTTGAGCGTCCAAGAACAGGTCCTTCTTCTATTGGTAATGAGATTATTAATAGCAAAGATGAAACAGGTTCAATGGTATGGGCAGGTGATGCCTACTGGCGGATCACAGATACTGTGGGTATGCGTGGTGGTTTACAATATGACCGTCGCTTAGGTAGCGTTTCTATGGGCGATGCGATTATGGAATATCGCGCAGATAGCGATCATCTTCTACAGTTGAGCTATCGTTATGTGGATCGTGACTATATCCAAGCAACGCGTGTTCGTCCTTATGATGGTGGTATTAATAAACTTCCTGAATACCAAAAAGGTATTTCACAAGTCGGTGTCGTAGGAAGTTGGCCATTAGCAGAACGTTGGGGACTTGTGGGTGCTTATTACTTTGACACCAAAGAATCAGAGCCGGTTAGCCAAATGGTTGGTCTGCAATACAACACCTGTTGCTGGGCTGTGAATGTGGGTTATGAACGGAAAATTGTTGGCTGGAAAGTTGACCACAGCGATATTGATAATAAATGGTCTGTCAATGTGGAACTCAGAGGCCTAAGTAACAATCATAGTTTGGGTAGTCAGAAAATGCTTGAACGCGGTATCTTACCTTATCAAAGAGCATTCTGATTTAATCGAACTACGGAATTGGCTGAATAAATATGTCACCCCGCAATAAGATGCGGAAAATACATAATGGGAAACTTATGAAAAATTGGAAAACGCTGTTTATCGGCTTAATGATCACGGTCGGTGCAGCCACCAGCTCAACAACATTTGCTGCTCAAGAATTAAACCGTGTATCGGCTATCGTCAATAACGGTGTCGTTCTAGAAAGTGACGTCAATAGAATGTTACAAACGGTCAAAATGAACGCAAAAAATGCAGGTCAAGAAATGCCTGATGAACAAGTTCTTCGCCAACAAATTCTAGAGCGTTTGGTGATGGATAACATCATTTTGCAAATGGCACAGCAAATGCAAATTGATATTCCTGATGCCGCAGTAGAATCTACCATTCAGGGCATTGCTGCTGAAAATAAACTCTCTCTTGAGCAACTGAAAAAGCGTCTTGCTGCCGATGGTATTTCTTATAACGAATATCGACAAGATATCCGTAAAGAGATGATGTTAGCCGAAGTTCGTAACAACGAAGTACGTCGCCGTATTACTATTTTGCCTCAAGAAGTTGATTCTCTTGCTAAGCAAATTGAAGGCCAAGCAAGCCAAAGTATTGATCTAAACCTAAGCCATATCTTAATTCCATTATCAGAAAATCCTGCGCCAGCAGAAATAGAAAAAGCAAAGCAAGTTATTACTCGCATTATGAATCAGCTTAAAAATGGTGCAGATTTCGGTAAATTAGCTGCAACTTATTCTGCTGATCCACAAGCTTTAAATGGCGGTAATATGGGTTGGGCATCGATTGATGAATTACCAACGCTATTTGCAAAAGAGTTAGCAAATGCACAAAAAGGTCAAATTGTAGGACCTCTTCATTCTGGTGTTGGCTTACACATTATCAAAGTAAACGATATTCGTGGTGGTTCAAATACCCTTTCTGTTACGGAAGTTAAAAGCCGTCATATTCTGCTAAAAAGCTCGCCAATCATGAATGATGAGCAAGCTTATGCCAAGTTACAGCAAATCTCTGCCGATATTCGCAGTGGTAAAATGACCTTTGCTGATGCAGCAAAAGAGTATTCTGAAGATCCAGGTTCAGCATTACGTGGCGGTGAGTTAGGATGGTCAATGCCTGATGTTTACGATCCGGCATTCCGTGATGCGTTAATGCGCTTAAATAAAAACGAATTAAGCCAACCTGTTCGCTCAAACTTTGGCTGGCATTTAATTGAATTAGAAGACACACGTAGTGTTGATAAAACAGATGCCGCAAATAAAGAACAAGCATACCGTTTACTCTTCAACCGTAAATTTAATGAAGAAGTACAAAACTGGATGCAAGAGCTACGAGTTGGGGCTTATGTGAAAATAATGAACGAGAATAATGCAAACTAAGCAAATAAAACCACTTGTTATCACCCCCGGCGAACCAGCCGGGGTTGGTCCTGACCTTATTATCTCATTAGCACAAATGAGTTGGGATTTACCTTGGGTTGTTTGTGCTGATCCTCAATTACTTAAAGCAAGAGCAGAGTTGCTAAACCTGCCTCTTTCATTAGTTGAATACGATCCTGCTACGCCACCTAAAACACACATACCAAGCCAAATTTGTGTACTCCCAATCGCACTTCACACTAATGTCATTCCAACTACATTAGATGCGCGCAACGGATTATACGTTGTAGAAACATTAGCTCGTGCTTGTGATGGCTGCCTAAATGGTGAATTTTCAGCACTCGTGACTGGACCTGTTCATAAAGGCATTATCAATGATGCCGGTGTGCATTTTACAGGGCACACCGAATTTTTTGCTGATCGTAGCCACTGTGAGCGTGTTGTTATGATGCTAGCGACAGATACATTAAGAGTCGCATTAGCAACCACACACTTACCCTTACGAGATGTGGCCGATGCAATTACAGGCGAGCTTTTGCATGAAATTATCACCATTTTAAACCACGATTTAAAAACCAAATTTGGTATAGCAGAACCTCAAATTTACGTTTGTGGCCTTAATCCTCATGCAGGAGAAAGTGGTCATATGGGACGTGAAGAAATTGATATTATAGAGCCTGCATTAACACAATTACGTCAGCAAGGCATTCATCTTCATGGACCTTACCCTGCTGATACCTTATTCCAACCTAAATATTTAACACATGCTGATGCGGTACTTGCGATGTATCACGATCAAGGATTACCTGTGCTAAAATATGAGGGTTTCGGTCGCGCCGTGAATATAACTCTCGGTCTTCCTTTTATCCGTACTTCTGTTGATCACGGCACCGCCCTTGAGCTTGCAGGTACGAAAAGCGCAGATGCTGGCAGTTTTTGCACCGCATTAAATTTAGCCATTAATATGATACAAAATTGTAATGAATAATAGAGTCCATCAGGGGCACTTTGCCCGCAAACGCTTCGGGCAGAACTTTTTAACAGACAGCTATATTATTGAAAGTATTGTTGAATCCATTTATCCTCAACCTGGTGAAGCCATTGTTGAGATTGGCCCTGGTTTAGGTGCAATTACAGAGCCAGTAGGTGCAAGAATGGATAAAATGACGGTTGTCGAAATCGACCGTGATTTAGCCGCTCGTTTAGAAGTTCATCCTACATTAAAAGACAAGCTGACCATTATTCAGCAAGATGCTATGACGATTGATTTTGCGCAATTAGCAAAAGAGCGTCAGCAGCCCCTGCGTGTTTTTGGTAACTTGCCTTATAACATTTCTACACCACTTATGTTCCACTTATTCAGTTTTGCTGACGCAATTTCTGATATGACATTTATGTTGCAAAAAGAAGTGGTCAATCGCCTTGTTGCTGGTCACGGCAGCAAAACTTATGGTCGCTTAAGTGTGATGGCGCAATATTATTGCCAAATCATCCCTGTACTTGAAGTTCCACCTACTTCATTTAAACCGGCACCTAAAGTTGATTCAGCAGTTGTTCGCTTGATCCCATACAAAGAAAAGCCATATCCAGTAACGGATATTGCAATGCTTAGCCGTATTACCGCTCAAGCATTCAATCAACGCCGTAAAACACTACGTAATAGCTTAGGCGGATTACTCGCAGCAGAAGATATGATAGCACTTGATATCGATCCAACTGCAAGAGCAGAAAATATTTCTGTTGAGCAATACTGCAAAGTGGCAAACTGGTTATCACAAAAGCAAGACTCACAAGCATAAGATAAAGCCAGAGACAGGAGGCACTATGTTCACCTCATCAAAAGTGGCGATACAGGTACAAAGCGTTTACATTGAAAGCCAGTCTTCCCCTGAAGATGAACGATATGTTTTTGCTTATACCATATCAATTCATAATTTGAATAAATGTGCAATTCGCCTCCTGCGCCGCTATTGGTTGATCACCAATGCACAAGGTAATACCACTGAAGTTCGGGGTGAAGGTGTTGTTGGCGAACAGCCACTTATTGAGCCTGGCACACAATATCGTTATACCAGTGGTGCCGTTCTTGAAACACCAATGGGAACAATGGAAGGTCATTATGAAATGATTGACACTGATGGTCGATTATTTCAAATAGAGATCCCTGTTTTCCGCCTTGCACTTCCAACATTGATAAACTAACTATGGCAACTTATTTAATTGGTGATATTCATGGCTGTTACCATGAACTGCGCCACCTTCTTGATAAAGTCAGTTTCGATCCTGCACAAGACACATTGTGGCTAACGGGTGATCTTGTTGCACGAGGCCCTGACTCGCTTGAAGTACTCCGCTTTGTAAAAAGCTTAGGCTCTTCACTTAAACTCGTCTTGGGCAATCATGATCTTCATCTTTTAGGTGTATTTGCAAAAATTAGCCGCAATAAACCAAGAGATAAGCTGAATGATTTACTTAATGCACCAGATGCAGATGAATTAATTAATTGGTTAAGACGCCAACCTGTATTGCAAGTTGATGAAGACAAAAAAATCATCATGGCTCACGCAGGGATCACGCCACAATGGGATTTAGAAACAGCCAAAATGTGCGCTCGTGAAGTCGAAGCTATTTTAAGTAGTGATAGCTACCCTTTATTTATTAACTCAATGTATGGTGATTTACCAAACAACTGGTCACCAGAACTTTCGGGACTAGCACGATTACGCTTTAGCACTAATGCATTCACTCGTATGCGCTACTGCTTTCCTAATGGCCAGCTTGATATGATTTGCAAAGATAAACCACAAGATGCGCCTGCGCCATTAAAGCCTTGGTTCGATTTACCAAGCCAATTACCTGAAGGTTATAGCATTATATTTGGGCATTGGGCCTCTCTTGAAGGGAAAGGCACTCCTGATAATGTTTATGCGTTAGACACGGGATGTTGCTGGGGTGGAAATCTCACTTGTTTACGTTGGGAAGACAAACAGTATTTCACTCAATCTAGTCTATCTGCTCCCAAATAAATCACTTATATCCCCTTCTTTCTTGAAGCGCAAAAATGGCTACATTGCCTTTTGCGCTATGTGGGCTTTATCATCACATATTACCTAAATTACTCTTTTTTATTCTAAAAAGAACGTTTTATATACAAAAACGAACACTTTAAAATATCTCTAAATTTAATCATTAATAATCAATATGTTATTATTTTTCATAGAAAAATAAGTATAAAAAAACACAATATTGAGAATTAAAAATCTCTATATTGATTAATGTCTCATATATTATTCTTATAAAATGAGTTTATTAAAATATAAATAATGTTTATTTTAAAATCCCATTCTTTTTATAAAAGGGAATATTTAAATAGAATAATAAATCTTATTTCTTATTGTTTTTATATAAATAAAATAGGAATAATAAAAAGGGAGATATTTAATCTCCCTTTTTATTTAATTCTTGTTATTTTCTTCTTTTTAATATTTCGAAGCAGTAGTTATGTGAGTTATTTTCATCTGCTTCATGGTATTCCATAAAGGTAGAATCCCACTCATCAGGCTCATAATCTGGGAATGTTGTATCACCAATAACTTCAGCATCAATATGAGTTAGATAGAGTGTATTTGCCATAGGCAGAAATTGCTCATACACTTTACCACCACCGATGACCATAATTTCTTCATGATTTTCAGCAGCTTGTAAAGCTTCTTCTACAGATTTAACCCAAACAACATCGCTATCTGTTCCTGGCTGGCTACTTAAAACAATATTAAGACGGTTCGGTAAAGGACGTCCAATAGACTCATAAGTCACCCGGCCCATAATAACGGGTTTATTTAACGTATTCTTTTTAAACCATGCGAGGTCACCGGGTAATGTCCAAGGCATTGCCTTTTCCATACCAATAATGCGATCCATCGCTAATGCTGCGATTAAACTAATATTCATTTACACACCTACGGGTAAAGATGGGAAAAAAACTGTTCACACTATACGTAAAGCTAAAACCTGAGTCGATACAAATTATGCTTCCTTGATAATAAATAATTGCTTTATACTCGAAGTGTTAACTTAATCATATAAGATTCAATCATTATAATATTGTTATATACAAGGTGCTATTATGCTTGAAACTTCTTTAGTTGTTTTTACAATTGCTTTACTTGGTATGATCTCACCAGGTCCTGACTTTTTTCTCGTTGTAAAAAATGCTGCGCGTTATCAACGATCTGCGGCAATGATGACTGCAATGGGAATTGTGGCTGCATTACTTGTGCATATGTCATATTGTGTTGCAGGTATTGCCGTTCTTATCACAACAACACCTTGGCTCTTTTCTATTTTGAAATATGCGGGTGCGGTTTATTTGCTATGGATTGGTTTTCAAAGCTTACTGTCAAAATCTAATCATTCGATTGATGAAAAAGCAGCACAACATTCACAAATCAGTTTTAAGAAAGCCTTTATGCAAGGTTTTCTCTGTAATTTACTCAATCCTAAAGCCACGTTGTTC
>DWTR01000087.1:0-15068 GCA_018244935.1 Ardaris minthe | reverse complement strand
GACACGATATTCTTCTTGTCCACGTTCATTTTAAGACCCAACTATTATGAGGCACTATTGAGGTCATTGCGGTGCTAAGGCCGTCTAACGCTCATGTGCTCACAAATAATATGTGCATATGTCAAGCTTTGTCAGCACAAACTGGGATCGTGTGTCTAAATTTTAGTTTTACATCTCAAAAAACAATTCATAAGCACGAAGCCCCTCTCCGTGTCAGAGCTCGCTAGAAGCTCATTCGGTGCACGTCCCGGCAATAACAACTTCTTTCATTTGAGTTGATTTTTATTTTGGTACCGAAATAAAAGGGAGAAACTTTGAGCTCAATTCCAACAATGTAATGTACCGCGGAGTTTGGTTTTAATTTGTATCTGTCTTTTCAATTCTTTGAGGTAGCGTGGTCCACTACATTGTGAATAAAAACTAGACTATTAATTAATTAATTTCGAATAATAAAGGCGTCACAGACGTCAAAACTAAATGGAATTTACATCGTACTGACTCTGAGTAACCTAAATTGAGCAATTATTCAACGATAGTAGTAATTCGACGAAATTCCTACAAACAGTCTAAATAACGTAGCGGCCATTCTAATAACCGGAGAACACTTTGTACTTAGCATTAAATTATTAATTCGGATCCCTTGACATTTCGAGGGGTGGATGTAATCACCACACTTGAATCTCTATAATTAACAACGAAACATATTTCTATGAAGATCACTGATACGGCATGTGTGCACCATTGTAGACAAGTTGCCTCGATGTGATCAGGTATCAGTCAGAGAACGACAGAGCTAATCAGCGACTGTAGAGTGCAGGCGTCCGATATAAGTAGGAATTCTTGATATAGCCATACTTCTGGTTAAATAACAATTGAAGCAGTTCCTATAACTTAATGTTAAGTATGTGCTCTTAGTAAAATTAGTTGGGTATGATAAACGTTGAGTATGATTAAGTCTCCGCCGCGACCTTGGTCCAATCGGCGGGAGCTCATGAAGAAGGACCTAGTATGGGTTCGAAACTAGTCGAGCCATCCCGAAAAAACAAACGTGAATCAAGCCAGCTTTGTACATAATATTGTGTAACACTCATAAAAAAAACATTTAACCATAAAATAGCTAGAATTAACGTTCCACGTACGATAGCTCAAGTGTTTTAACGAACACAGTAAAATTGAACCGTTGGAGGTATCGACGCGGTCGCGGGTAGAGGCGGAATGTATGAATAATGCATGTCATTGGGCGGAAAATCGCGTCGGTGAACAGCGTGGGCTTGTGTGGTGTCGAGCATCGGATATGGAGTGACAGATCGAGACTAGTGGAGGCGCAGGCCTAGCTGGAAATTGTAATAGTAACAATTATGTATTTTAATTACGTCGGGTGTATAGAGGAAGGTTCTCGTGACGAATTGAAAGTTATCTTGGGTATTGCTCCACATGTGTATTGTTCGCGAACATTGGAAGCACTCGTAGTACATTTTTCATCACTTATTATGTACGGAGTGGTAGTCGACTTACGGCGTACGAAACGTACCGTACTATGGATGTGGAAGTGAAAATCACGTATATGTTGGTTACATCATACGTGAAATACAATCAGCACAATAGAACAGGGTTAAGTGGAAGCATATTGAACAAGTTAAATGCTCGTTGAGCATAGATTAATTTAATTCCAATTAGTTACGTGAAAAACAAGGGGAATGTCGTCCCCTTAGAGACAAATTGTTCGAAATTCGACAATGACGAAAAAATTCTAAGCGTTCATTTATACGCCCACACAGTCCTCTCATAGCTTGCGATATTTTATTACGTGTATCTCCTTTATCTACCAGGTTTCTTACGAACCATATCTTAAAAATCCAAATTGGAAATTCTACAAAAGATAAAAATTAGTATAGGTGGGTACCTACACAACAAACTCAAGACACCACATTACTCTACCTGCATGTTTAGTTATAACCAAGCATCGCTTACATAGTGTATGTGAGACGTAAAATATCGTTTGGCATTCCTCAAGCGGCGAGCGAGCGAAGCAAGCAATCAGAAATGGTTCTGGAAATTTCGTGTGGCTACTAAATAATTGAAAGATACTTTATTAAATTGTTTGTTACTGTACGTCCGAGCTATATGATTATTTTTGGTTAACGTTAAGATTAATTTATTGTACTGTACGAAAATACTTTTACTGCCTCGTTGGTCTATGGTTGCAAGATATCTTGGGTTTGATCCTCGGCTTGGGTAAAGTATTATTGGAGTTTACCTGACTTAATTATCCCAGTAGTAGCACGAAGTCTACGGAGTGGAGTGAGACGGAATGAGAACTATAATATAACTCGTGAAACGTGGGAGTGTACTAAATTTTCTGCCTACCCCTTCGGAGAAATACAAGTGTAATACTATGTTATGTCACAGCAAATTCAGAATTGGTTTGGGATAAACATACTTACTAAGTTTTAAAAGAAATACTATATTAATTTAGGTACAACTTCTATTGATCTCCAATCCGCATGCTCAGCGTGGAGATTGTGGGCAAAAATACCTTTTAAAAGAGACTTACGTCCAGCTGTGAAACAGGATCCCGATGGTAATATACAATTTCGAAATTGTAATAAGTATTATCTCAAATTGAACAATTTTATAGCGTATACTTATGTTATTTATGTATAATAATTATGTAGAATCATTTACATTAGATATCAGTAGCACGGATAAGTGTGGCTACGCGGCGAATGCGGCTCCGCGGCGCGGCAACGCCGCGGTGGTATTGTCTGTACGGGCTCCGCGCTCTTTATCTACTGAAAGCGGCGCACAAAACGTTTTTAGATAATGCGGTGTTTTGTTGTATTCACAAAAGATGACATGAATATTTAAGTCGCGGTACAGTTTGTTTTTAATAAAAACGTTTTAAATATTTCATTCGTGTACAGATTTACTTAATAAGTTCTCCGCGCTCGTTTGTTTCAGTTTACGGGTTTACTTTTTTTTTTTTAAAGCAATTTTATTAATATCTGTGGTTGTTTCTTTCCGAGATTTGATAATATTTTACGTGATCGTAATGTTCAAACGGTATACAGGTATCAAGGAAGACGAAGACTTATTTATCTTGACCAAAGGTCAATGTAAGTAGGTAGTTATATAGATAATGGAGCCAGAAGTCTCCAAACCTGGCGTGCGTGTATGAAGAGAGTGATGAATGTAGAAGAAGACACTTGGTGCGCTCTGCCTACCCTAGGGGGGAGGGGGGGACTTCGCGGACCTCAAGTATTACCATCTGCTGGATTTTTTGCAAATTTCTTCCCCTAATATACATTCATCAGTCGTAATATGCTTGTCTGTTAAAAGGACTTTTGACTATTGCAAAAACATTCAAGGCAATATTCATTTATTCACTGAACACAAATTTTGAATGTTGAGATTTAATAGTTCATGTCACATATTATATATCTCATCTATTTAACTATTATTACATATGTTAGTTAAAAATAAAAACACTAATTAAGTACAAAATATTGCACATTTATGTCAAAGTGCTCAAAAGTGTAAAGCGTAGAAGTGGAAGCCTAGTGGTTTGAAATTCGATCTCTCACTCTGGGTACAAATCCGGGTACAAATCGCGGCGCGCGAATCTTTACAAAACAAATGTGCGTTTTAAGATTCAATTTCACTCGCTATAATGGTGGAGGAGAATGTCGTTAGGAAACCGCGCACCTTAGAGTTAACAAAAACGAAAACAGTTTTTTAAGGCGTGTGAAATCCACTAAACCACACTTGGCCCACGTGACAGACTATATCCTCTCATTTTGAGAGGAGACCCATATTCCAACAGTAGAAAGTGGAAAAAGCATGTCGATGTAATTTTTTCCAATTCGAATGAAATAGCTAAAAAATAGAGGCATGTTTTATATCTGTGGAGGCGTCAGTTAGGGTGAGCAGGTGCTGCGGTGAGGGCGACGTACCTCACACGGTGAACACACGTGGTCGAACGTGCGCCACGGAGAGGTTTCTATTGTACTTGATTCTTACCGTTAAACATCCGGTGGCTAGTGTACCTATATGTCTGTTATGGTTATAATAAAGAGAGCTCGTGAGAAGTATTTATTACAGCTACATATGCAGGAACGTAGCTCCAACCGCAGTCGCGAGCAAGCGCTAGAAAAAGTGTAAATGAGTTGAAACGAAATAAAAAAAATATGTACGGTAGCGCAAAAACATCACATAACTTCGTTATTTAGAGAACAGAAATGGCAGACTATTTTGTTCCGACCAACATTAAATTCTGTTTCGATTGAAAATGCTTTTTTGCTTCGCCTTGTCGCTTGGCTGCCTGCTTCAGATGGCGGCGCGTTCACCTTATTATTCAGTTGTGTTGAATAATTGATATTTATACTTTAAACATGTACATCTGCAAAATCTTCGGATTTGTGTTGACTGCCTTGTTGGTCGAGTGGTGAGTGAGCGTGAGCGAGACGTCCAGCGTTCGATTCCCAGGTCGGTTACTATGGAGATATTTTAACTCGCGATTCGTAGTAGTAACTCAGGGTCTGGATTTGTGCTCGGGGTATGGCAATGGGCTCACCCCTATTTTATCATCATCATCATCAACCTATTGCAGTCCACTGCTGGCCATAGGTATCCCCTAAGGGGTTATTATCCCCACGCTGCGCATGCGGGTTGAGGATCACAGAGCACACCTTCTCGCCCCCATAGTCATAATGAGATTAAAACGTTCCTAGTGAAACGTGGGCGTGTACTACACTCTACTGCCTATCTCTTCAGGGATTAAAGCGTGATGTTATGTTCTTTTTAGCGTTGTGATAGTTACAATTAACATATTCAAACCAATATATTTATACCAATTATTTTCTTCGTGATAGAAGGAAAGGAATGTCTGAACATAAGTAATTTTCAACGTTTTTATTAGTTTTTATGCAATAACTTCACACCATGTTTAGTTCAAAGCGGACGGACGACGGCGTAACATCTCGAGTCTATCATAAGTTATCTGATAACTAATAATATCCCTTGCAATTAGTCGCTCGCCATAACGTCAGGAAGGTACGATTAATTATTTGTTCTTGGAGCAATCACATGATTAAATGATTAATTCGTCCTCTGAGCAATCAGTTCTGTATAGAATGTTTGATACATGTATTAGTATCCAGGCAATGAACTTCGGTCGTGCCGATACGTTATGATTATTGTGTTATTAGTTATAACTTCTACATTACATAATACTGGCGTCGCAATTAGAAAGGGCACAACTAACATTTTGTAAATGTTGAGAAAATCGAGATTAAAATATTTTTGAATTTTGTTAAAAAAAATCACGTTTAAAGTGATTTTTTTCCAAATTGTGTGAAATTTAAAAGTTGCCTTGGTTTAGTATGTATACAACGATAGTTACATTAAATTTTTAATTTTAATGGATATACTTAATAATTAGCATATTTCTTTTTAACTTAACATAAAAATTAACATTAAAATAGCAATATTACGTTTAAAAGGCACATATAACCAAATGTGCCTTTTCATTGTAAAATTTTGGGTCAAAATTTAAAATGTTACGATGAAAAGGCACTTTTACTCAATTGTGCCTTTTCTCTATAAATTATTAGAATAAATACATGCAGTAAATATTAGAATTCGTTCCTAATATTTATATTTTATACTTTTTGATGTGTATTTTAATATATCCTTGCAGTAGGATTGTATAATATATAATAGGCTGATAAATATAATTGTTTTAGAAATAAAATAAGGTAGTTATAAGAAAATACAACGTTTATTTTAAAAAAGTTTACAAAAAAATTCCAAAGTACTATCAATTATTATAACAATTTTAAATACTCAAGTAAACAAAACCAGAACAAAATTATGTTTACTAAAAATGGCACTTCAAAATCTCTCTTAATTAAAAATATGGTAACACAGCCAGTAAGGAAGTTCAATATATTTATCAAAATAAAGAAAACGTAGTTAACAAAAACAATAACTATCATAAAAATTATGTATCAACTATCTAAGTAGTTTAAATTATTATCACAATCACTAATTGGAATTAACTTCTTGTTACTAAAAATGGCACTTTGCATCTCTCCCTCACACTCTTGAGAGATACAATAATATTAGGTTACAAAATAAGTAGGAAAATCAACTTTTTATCATCAAAATTAAACAAAAAAATAATTCGAATCCTGAAAATTAGAAACATCAAGGCACTTAATATTAATTCTCATAAGAATTAAATCTAAAGTGAGTATAAAAAAATCAGTCTTGCATTATTTCAGTCTTCTTGGTTTTTAATCAAATCGACTGCTTGATCATTTATAGGTAAAGTTTCCCAGAAAACCCTCCTGTTAGTGGGCATAAGTGGACCAAGCTTTGTGAGTATGGCAGATTTCCTATCACTCGTGATACCCCTCGGAATAAGCTTTTGTCGTGGAGGTGGTATCCCTTCTTTAATATTTTTTAACTTAAGAAAATCTAGCTCAAAGTATTGGTCAGTACCATGATTGCGTTTATAAAAAAGTAAATTCGATCCTCTTCGAAAATTTGCCTCAGAAATATTATTCATGTAAGCTCGCGGATTGGAATTTTTTATTTTATACATCGAAGAGCAGTCTTCATAATCATAAAAGTCTTGAACTCCCATCTTCTTTACCATGGTGCGAAAGCCAGTATCAGATACAGCTTTACAGAAGTCTTCAAAGTCGTAGACACGCTTTTTTGCTTTCAAAGATCGTTCCACTCTGTGATGGTATTCGTCTGCAGCCATGAATTTATGACCGGTCTCTAAGTATCGTAAAGTGATGGATTCAAAGTTAACTTCTGCAGAGTTTACTAAATATACTAGATATGAATAAAAAGTCCAGTTTTTATTCTGTGCTACACAGTTATCCAGCCACAGAATTATGTGTTTAAGATCTCGGTTTTGTTTAAAAAAGGCCCCAAAGCAACTAACAATGTCCTGTTTTTTGCGACCTGATATTGTTTCATGCCATAAGGCTGCAAAAGTTAGACCCATGTCATGTACATGTATGTCGCCAATTGACATAAAACTTTGGTTAAAAACAATTAGCCGCGGGCAAAACATCACTGTTTTGAATTCTTCCATACGGGGTAACATGATTACTTTTTCTAAATCTACAGCAAAAATTAGGGTGTCAGGGTTATTCTTCTTCTGCGTCTGATTATCAGCGTCATCTTCATATCTTTTGCGAGCTAAAATATACCTTTCATGGTGTTCTTCGTAATCTTTACACTCCTGGCAATGGTTGTGCCTAATCATTTCTCGCCGAGGGTTGTGTATGATAAATTTTTCACATATCTCACACTCTTCTTGACCTAATTTTGTGAATGAGATGTTAAGTGTTTTTACAAGGTTTCTGTAAAATCCATAAGACACTTGCGTTTGAGGATCAGTTTCACAGTAATGCTTGTACATCATACGTATATTAAGGTCTGAAGGCAAATACTTTTTATTAGGAGCGTGTTCGCGTCTGTAGTGAGATATTGCGGGATTAAATGATATTATATGATCCATGATTTTAGTAGAATCAATTTTTTTAGGATTCGGATTGTGTCCACGGCCATCAGTAATAGATACTGGGATGAATTCGGCCCTATAGTTACTGTTAATAACATTTCTTACTGCTTTACTGTTATTTTGGTTGTAGCCTAAGGTAGTGAGGAAAAAAGTTTTGCAAACTGGAACTTTCTCACCATTTTCATCCGCCAAAAAATATGTTACAGTCTTCGATCGTGTGTAACGTTTACCTTCATTCTCGTCATTTTCTCTTTTTTTCGGTCTATCTGGTTTTTTTGTACTGGTATTATATAAAAAAAAGTATTTCTGTTCCATCCATGACATTTTCCAAAACTTATTATTGATTTTTTCACGAAATTCTTCCGAAAAACGGCCTGAGCACTTTTTTTTGCAGATGTCTTCACGGCAACCTGATTTAACAGAATATTTGGTTTTGATTTTGTGTTCATTCTTCAGTCTCTTTCGATCTTTCAAGCTAACGTTGTATGTTTTCCTCTTCCTTATATGTCCTTTCTTAGTCAGACTAACTTGGTTCGTTTCGACATCTGAATGTTCCGGTGATTCTCAAATTGTTCTGTGTCGAATTTGCTGTGAACATGGTATGAAGTCGACATT
The DNA here is from genome assembly GCA_018244935.1 of Ardaris minthe. Classification (NCBI taxonomy): domain Eukaryota; kingdom Metazoa; phylum Arthropoda; class Insecta; order Lepidoptera; family Hesperiidae; genus Ardaris; species Ardaris minthe. The sequence continues at coordinate 6,910 of DWTR01000087.1, read as the reverse complement.
CGAATCACTATCACTGCTATTAATGTTTCGATTGAAAGATTTAGGTACTTTGTAATCTTTGTCTAACACTGAATCATCAGAACCAAAATCTGACCAAACTTCCTCACTTGACTCTTGTACGGAGTTCTGAATGCCACTTGTTGACGGGACAGATATTTGTTCGTCTACAGAGTCTCCGTTGCGTAATTTTAAAGCAGCTTTTACTAATTTTGCGCTTCGTGATGACATATTGCTGAAAAAAAAGAAGTACCTATAATTATTTGTTACTAGCCGAGCCCCGTGGATTCACTCGCTAAGTCGGTATCAAGCTCACTCATAAGGCACATAAATAAGTAATAAAAACAATGTTACCAGAGCGCTGCAGTGACAAGCGTGGACTCGCGTCTCGACACGTCAGGCACAACTGACGGCATTCCCTGCATACCCTGCCCTCCTCACTTCATCCCCGTTCAGAGATGTTTAGTAGTAAAGGCACAAACGCCAATGTGCTGTTTTTATATGAAATTTTAAGGCGTAGAGGTAAATAGAAAGGGCATAACTGGCAGTTGTGACTTTTCTTTCTACATTAATTGCTAAAGTGTTGGTAGAAAAAATAATCACAATTGCCACATAAGCCTTTTATATTTAACGTATGTCAGTTATGCTCTTTCAATTAAATATATTAAAAATAAAAAGGTGAAATAAAAGTCATATGTCGCAATATGCCCTTTTATTGTAATAAAACTTAAAAAATGGTGCAGTTGTGCCCTTTAAACTTATGGTATCTCTGTTAATTTTACCGCTAAAAATCTACAAAAAATCAGGCAGATAGGCCTGTTTTTCCTGATTCCGAATATATATATAACTCAATTTCACAAAAAATGTTAGTTGTGCCCTTTTTCGGTAACACGGCAGAGCTACAGACGGCGTTCAAGACTCGTAACTCGACCAAAAGTATGCAGAAACCGCGGAAGCGGAACATCTGCACACCTCAGTTACAGATCTGGCTGGTACAGTCAAATAGGACGTGACTCCAACGCTCTCTGGCGGCCGCGACCGAGCGAACGACGCATTTACGTTTCAACCTCGCGCACTGAACAATGTGTCGCGAATGTAAGGTGGTAGTGGTAATAATAATTACCAGCCAGTGCTTACACTAGTGTTGTACAAATTGTAAAATACTGTAAGCAATTATTGTGCTGACCGCCTCGTCGGTCTTGTGGTTGCGAGCGGCAAGAGGTACTAAGTTTGATTTTCCAGAAGGAACAAGTATTATTGGGCGATTCTAACGTCAAATTCTCAGTACTAGCGCGAAGTCTGGATTTGTGTCCGGTATGTGACGACTTGATGTCCCCCTAATCCATGGGACGTTAACAGGACTGGTGAAAGTGGGAGTACTACATTCCTCTGCATACCCCTACGGAGAAATATAGGCGTGATATCATGTTATGTATTGTTAACAGTACTAGCGTAGTGGCTACAAGTCTGTCTGCCGTTCTAAGGATCCTCGTTTCAAATAACATAACCCTGTTTTATAGCCCTTTTTAATTTATTATTCCTTAATTACATACTCTACTCATATATAATAGTACTCGTTATTTTGCAGTGAAAACTATGAGTATAAATGTTATTTGTGGATAAATGCACTCAAATAATAGGAATAGATTTGAGGTATATTAAAACTTGTTGTTTTTTTTATTTATAAAACCACCAACATAATGTCACAGCAAGTAAATTGTGACTCTACATTGATGATAAATGAACGACAATGACTCTATTATTGCGATAATATATGTTCTAATAATTAAAACCTCACACCATTCGTTATAGTGTTAAAAGAAAAATTAAAATATTTAAGATTTCTTAAATTATTCCCTCTTATAATATAAATGGAATCCTCTCACTTTATAAAGGAAATGAAATGAGTTTTTTTAGAAAATCTTCGTTTCAAAAACGTTTGTAACTGTAGCTCCCACACTAAACTTATCTGTCTAGTCTCAATTTCTCATAAATTTATTTTATAATTTTGATAAGGAGCACGTTTTAAAGCGATAAAATATTCAGACAATAGATATACAAGGAAAAAAACAGAAATAATGACTAAACAAGACTTGAAAGAACTAAATATTAAATATGTATATAGAGAGAAAATTAATATATTTATACAGTAATGTAACTTTGATATGCAAACATATTTGTACGAAGTGTAGACATACAAGATGAAATATTATATTAAGGAATGAAATATCTATCAATATTACTAATTAAGACGCCAAAGTGACGAATTACCAAATTGGCCATTACTACTCAACGTAGCTAGGCGGCATTTTAGATATTATGGTATTTAGAAAGTAAAGTAATCAAGATCTATTACCAAATGACGTACGAATTAGTCGATTTGTGAAACAAGGTATGCTATTTATTTGAAGGCCCGAAAAGGGAGAATACAAAGAGCTAAGACGCCACAGAGTAAATTGATAAGTATGTTAGAACTAGGGACACATATTAGGTGTAAGGTACAAGCCGTAATTGTAGGCGACATAGTTGTAAGATGTCCAGTAGTGATAATTCTAAATGTAATTCATTCCAACTCATTGGTCCTAACCTATGAAAAGTGCGTTTTTAAATGTAGTAATGTACAGGTAGTCACAGCAAGCTACTGATGTTGCATTTCAACGCAATTTTCTACTCGCCTGTACGGGAACAGGTTAATAAAAAGCGAGCAAGATGATATAGTCCTCTATGCATAGACAACGTCCTACTCTCATGTACGGGCTTAGTGCGATAAAACGGAGTCCGCATAGATGTTATATTTATATATGTTTAGACAACGTTTCGCTTGTCTATACACGCTAAGTGAATTAAAAACTGAGCCAGATATTACATTTATCTATGTATAGACAACCTTCCGTTTGCCTGTACGCGCTAAGTCTAATAAAAAACTGAACATGTTTTATCGTCAATTTGCGCTTTAACAATAATTATTGAGTAACATAGCGTTTCTGAAATGCTAACGATCAACGATCCCAAATGACATAAAATTCAAATTAAGACAATTACTTTTTAATTTCAAAATACGCACGCCGCCTCGGAGTATACAATAGCATACAATGCAAACAGAATTGCAACAATCGTTACCCAATGCGTTTTTCGCACGCATTTCTCATTCACTAAAACTTGTTTTGTATTTGCAAGCAAATCCAAACCGTAACGGCTTTCAATAATGTTGGTTTTGTGTTGTTGTCGACACGAGTATGAATATTCGTGATCATAGACAATGACGATCTGTCAGTAGCGTTGTAATCTCAATAGTAATTGTACTATAATTGTCGCAACACGTCTTTCGTTCCGTTCGATAAATTGGAACGAGAATAATTTTGAATTCGTTCCGTGAGCATTTTGTTAGACAATTTAATAAAATATAATAATAGGGAACATTAATTTAAAAAGAAATAAAAAGGTCGTAAAGCATCACAATACTTTATCTGTGGTATGTGTTGTTAATGTCACAATATTATATCTGTTTTATAATGCCACCGGTATTTTAATTTATAACCAGTGTCATTAGCTAATTGTATTGTTTATATTGTTTCTTTACATTTCCTCAATTTATCTGTTTTGAACTTTATTAATAAATGTGTAATATCACTGAGATCACTTGCTGTAATGGTGAAAAAACATTACGATTTTCGCGAATGGTTTATAAGGCGTGCAAACTGTCAACTCGCATATGTCCATAGTGTGAGCCTTAAGCCTTTTCAGTATACGAGTAAGTACGAATTTACTCTGCAATTGGGCGTGGGCCAGAGAATAATATTAAACAAAATAAAACAAAACAAAACAAAATAAAATTTGATAAAATGGTATTACTTTACCGAGGGTTAAATTACAAGTCAAATTGCACACCGGTTTTAATACGATGTTGATATGATCCATAAAAAAGCCATTCTTTGTGTAATCATAAATTTTGTACACTAACAAGCTTTTTCAATGGAAAAATATATTTTATAGGACAGCTCTTTGGTAAAGTGAAGGGGCAAATTCAATCAGTTTCCGGTCAGCCTGATACCTGTACATAGACTTGCAGTTTATTACGCGTCCGTCGACTAGAGTAAATTGCTGTGGCGCAAGTTATACGCCAAATACACCGTCATGTTTAAGATTCACACGGAAAATGTACGGCTAGCCAAATTATTATAACGAACGTCAAGCTTGTTTTCCCAAAGATATAGGCAGGGGAGTGTAGTACAGTTCTACGTTTCATCAGTTACGTTATGGAATAGAAATGTAAACTCCGAAGTTCTACTAGTTATTTCAAGTTAATCCTCGAAGAGGTAGACAGAGGAGTGTAATACATTGTCACGTTTCACCTATTGCTATACACCGAGCACAAATCTAGACGCCGAGCCACTACTAGAAAATCTAAGTTAGAAAAATCCATTAATGCCCAACCCGGGGATTTGAACCCAGGACATCTAGATCGGCAGTCGCGCTTGGACCTCTAGATCGGCAGTCGCGCTTGCAACCAACGCGACCAACGAGGCAGTTAAGTTAGAAAACCCATTAAGACCCCACTCGGGGCACGGATTGTATCTACTGTACCAAAGAGGCAGTCAAAAATTTGTATATTTCATACTAACTCCATCATCAACTTTTCTATTGTTCCATTGTTGGGCTCTGGTTTCAACTCGTAACTATTGCCTTGTATCTGACATTGGCAGTCTGATTGCAAACAATGAATATTCCATTTTCTTTTGTATTTCTAATACATATTATAGATAAATATTTGCTTTCTGCAACCTTGTCTGTATAATTATACTATAACTTATTACAAGTCTCCGTGAGGAGGATATTCTTAAACAGAAGTACAAGATTTCTCTTCGCGTATCACTACATAGATTTTACCATCAACAATCCAGTATACAGTCCGCAACGACCAAAGAGTAATTACGTTCGAACTTTGATCACATACTTCACCATATTAACTTTAACCTTAAGCACGTGGTACTCAAGACATTATTTCTTACCGCGCCATCACTACGCGAACTTACGAAACACGTAACATCACGCCTGTAATCCCCGAAGAGGTAGGCGGAGGAGTGTAGTATGCGGACTTACCTGTAATGAAAATATCAATTATTAATAAATCGACATTAAATGAATTGATTATTACTGTTTTTAAGAAGGTTTAATTGGTAGAGTTCTATTTGCATTGATGCTCAGTTTTAGGTTAAAACACTTGTTGTTGGTGGTACACAACGTGATATACAAGAGTACATACAAACTGTATGTACATGTCGAACGCACGTGTCTTGTAAGCGGGCGGGCGGTACATGCCGCGTGAAGGTGTGCCCCATCATACTCCGTATGCCGCGGGCCATTGCAAAATAATAAAAAATATCTTGGGATATCCCCACACATGGCCGTCTGGTCCCAAATGAAGCATCGAGAGGGCTTGTGTTAAGGTAACTTGCGTTTAGTTAACCTACACATATACGTATAAATATATAATTATATAGATAGAAAAATAACTTTAACTTAAGTATTAACAATGCGTTTATGCAACATAACGCCTGATTCAATGAACCAATCCACAGTTATATATGTTCAGTTCTGACTTCATTTCCACGAATACATATTATTATATCACACTCAATATATATTATAACCCATGTAACTAAGCTCCTAAATGTAACTCGGTTGCCAAGGAGATTATACTAAGAATCAATACAAAAGTGCTAAGTTTAAACACGTCTAGACAGTGCATTGTTAGTCATTTTCAGCGCCTAGGTAACTATGTATTATACCTAGATAACTAAGTACTTAAAATCTGTATACGGAGTTAATAACATTCCTCGCATTGATTGTTATTCCCTCACAATGCCTGTCGATTTCTAATCAAGCTACAAAAAATGCCACAATCGATTGATGGAATACCAGAAACGTACCAGAAGTACTAGAAACAAAGGTGCGGCCATTCAAACTTGATCATACTTAGATCGTCTACTCCCTTCAAACATATTAATGACCGAGAGATGGCGCTGGAAACCGGACTGACTCACTATCGTATATACAATAGAACATAAAACAGATCAGTACCTACACAGTGATGATTATTGATTTAGGAGGCCATCACTCACCTATCTGGACCAAATAAATTAGGTTCTAACTGATGGAGGAGAAAGTGATGTATGCAGAAAGTGATGAATGTGGAAGGTTGTAAGGTTTGTAAGAATAGATTTATTTAGCACACTGTGCTCTCTGCCTACCCCTCAAGGGACCTACCGTGAGGTATGTATATATTTTTCAATAATTTCTTTTCTAACTATGTACAATGACGTGTCTTAATATATTTAATTCATGTTAAGAAAGCTTTGTGTATAGATTATAGCAGTGAGTTATAAAATGAAGGTTACAGCTTGATCATCGTTAATCATTTTGGCGTTCTATTGTCGGACGTAGTTCTGCTCTCAGAATTAAAAGGGTTAAGGTTGTAATCTGCCACGTTCGACAAGTGCAGTTTAAAACAATTAGGATTTAAGTGAAAAATATTTTTTTCTATTGTTTAATGTGTTTTAAATACCGAACAATAGTTTGGAAGCACCTGTTTTTTGATATACACATTGGTACGGCCATTGACCCAACAAATATTTATCTGCGGCCATAGAAAGCTGTATCTATCGTCGATGCTGTGACGTAAGTGGGCGAGGTTGTACGAGATGTGTACGATCGTACTTTCCAGTTTCAGAATTTGACATAATATGTTAGGGACGTTATTACTTTTTGTTTCGTTTTGATGACGTTAATGTATTACCTGGTTCATAAATACATATTGGATACACTTTTTATCGAATCAGCTGACATTTATGTCTGTATAAATTAATATACTAATAGAATTTGTCTGTTATATGTAACACCACAGGAACCATAT
>DWTR01000086.1:0-15119 GCA_018244935.1 Ardaris minthe | reverse complement strand
TCTGTAATCGTAGATTCTACATAATAAACACCTATGCGAACTGTGGTACTCAGTGGAATAACAAATTCTTCTTTTTCGACTTTTCTAACTGCACCGCGCAGATAGATTTTTCCTGACTCAAGTGTAACTTTACCAGTTTCTCTATCTATAATACAATTGCTTCCTGTTATAACATCGCCATCACGAAATATTGCATCACCTATTCCTTTAAGCTTAGAGAGAGCATACTCCTGAGTCTCGTTTAATTCTGCTGACTGTAGACCTCTTCCTGCTAGAAACAAGCTTTTCTCATATTCTTTGTCAGGATTAAAGCGGTTATAATAACTATTTAAGGTCATTTTGTTTCAAAAAGTTACAACAAATGAAAAAGTTTCCCGAGTTGCTGCAGTTCTGATAAGTGGTACGGTGTGTTCTAAAACTAACAAAATTCCAGGATTTTCCACGTTTTTTGGTTCAAAATATCTCTGTCCTATAGGTAATCCTTCTTTTATTTTAGTACCAACCATAACCCCTAATTCCCGTATAACTTGATTTGCTGCGTCCGTGAAATCGAAAGTAAATTTGAGAAAAAGATTATTAGTTGGTACATTTGAGGGCCTAAACCTTCCAGAAGGAGTTATAAGTTCGCCGTTTTCATCACCTGTGCAGAATAGCACTTCATCTGCAGTACGTCTACCAAGCTCATTGAGCAGTTTTTCAGAAGTTATCAGCTCTGGTGGTGTATCTTCAGTATACTCTATAGTAACTGTGCTACCTGCAGCAATAGAGCTGTTTTCTGTGTGTTTAATCACATTGCTATCAACTGTATAGTCAACGCTTGGCTGATGCATTGTTTGCCCTGTAACAACCTTCACATCTTTAATAGGTTGATGATCAAGTTTTATTTCACCCTTAACGAAAGTTTTTTCTACTTTGTGGCTACTTCCAGAGCTTGAATCACCTGTTCCCCAAGCAAGATGGATAGATTGCTCTTTTATACTTGCTGCTATTGCTGCTCTTCCTGATTGTGTAAGAATTGACACCTGTGATGAGTTTGAAAGGCTTATATAATATATATTCAGGATTTGGAAAATTTTTGTCCAAAAAAAATGAATTTTTGCCTAATTTTTTGTTGCAGTATTATTTAAATTTGGATGTGTATTATTCTCGAAAAAAAACAATAGAATATCAATAGGTTAAAAATTGCATCTGTATTATTTATTTTTGCTCCTGTCCTACAAAGTGCACCTATAAGTTCTCATCCTTAAAGCATTAATTGTTTTAGGGAAAAGTTATGAAACTAAAAACTGCCATAGTTGTTCAAAATATACGGTATCAAGCTAAGAGATTAAAACTTTTTGAATGCTTTGCTCATGAAACTCATGAAGATCTTGAGCAAGAACTTTTCTGTGAAATTTGGACTTATCTTGATAGATATGATGAAAGTAAAGGTAGCTTTAACACTTTTGTAGCAAGATTAACTGAACGTCGTGCCAATAACTTATTGGAGAAACAACTATGTATGAAGCGCAATATTAATAACTATGTCAATATTGAGAAAACAGAAGCTTTTGAAGATGAAGTAGCGAAACGTACTGATGTAGATTACATGATTTCAATACTACCAAGAAAGATGCAAAAGATATGCGAACAACTCAAGTACTTTAACTTATATGAAGTTGCTAAGATGAACAACATATCAAGAACTACTTTAAATACTATGGTAAGAAAAATACGTATAAAACTCTCTTCCATCTACTACAAGAGCAAAAAGAAAAATTGAACATAAATTCTACCTTTCCTGAATATATAACATATACCATTGAGGTGAATAAATGACTTTTAAAATTCTAAACAATAATGAAAGATTGAAAACAACTACAGGAATAAAAGTAGTAATTTTTGGTCCTTACGGTATTGGTAAAACCAGCCTCTTAAAGACTATAAGTGAACCAACACTATGTCTTGACTTTGAAGCAGGCCTGCTTGCCGTTCAAGATTGGCAGGGAGATTCAATTAGTGTTCGTACTTGGAATCAAGCTCGGGATATTGCCTGCCTAATTGGTGGTCCGAACCCTGCACTAAAATCTGATCAGGCGTATAGTCAGAAACACTATGAGCATGTCTGTAGCAAGCACAAAGATCTTCTTTCTGAAGTGTCTAAATACCGATGCATCTTTGTGGATAGTATAACCGTTGCTTCACGTTTATGTCTATTATGGGCAAGGATGCAACCTGAAGCTTTTTCCGATAGATCAGGAAAAGAAGATAAAAGAGCTGCTTATGGGTTGCTTGCTCAAGAGATGATGGCTTGGCTCAATCAGTTTCAACATATCAGAGATAAAGACATCATAATAGTTGGAACATTAGGTCAATATCTCGATGACTGCAATCGTCCAACTTGGCTACCTCAATGTGAAGGAGCTAAAACTGCTAGTGAGATTCCAGGTATTGTTGATGAGGTGATCAGCATGGTTGGAATTAAGAAAGATGATGGCACAGAAGTACGTTCATTTATCTGTCAGACTATTAATACTTGGGGATACCCAGCTAAAGATCGAAGTGGCTGCCTGAATATGGTTGAAGAACCACATTTGGGTAAATTACTTGCGAAAATTAAAGCCAAAACTTTGGCTCCTATTGCTTAATTAAAAATTGGAGAATAATTATTATGGAACAAAGCTTTTTCAATATCGGTCAAAAAATTCCCTTTTTCAGCGTAAAGGAGTATTTAAGTGATCAAACGCCAATACCAGAAGATATAATCTCACCAAGAATTTTGACGAAAAGAGGTCTATTGGTACTGGGTGGTCCACCTAAAATTGGCAAGAGTGACTTTTTGATCTCTTGGCTTGTCCACATGGCTGCTGGTAGATCATTTCTCGGTATGACACCAAATAGACCCTTGAAAATTTTCTACATGCAAACTGAAATTGAATATGAATATATGAAAGAACGTTTGCAACAACTTCAACTGGATAACGAACTTTTGAATATAGCTGCCAATAACTTAATCATTACACCAAGAGTACAATTATCTTTCAGCAGTGAAGAAATAGATGAAATTAAAAATGTTATTAAAGAGCGTTTTAAACCTGATATTATTGCAATCGATCCTCTTCGCAACATTTTTCACTCAAGTGAATATGGCAATGAAAATGACAATAGCGCTATGCTATTCTTTTTGCAAAAAACGCTTGAAAGACTGAGAAATGTTATCAATCCAGATTCGGGCATAATACTCACTCACCATACAAAAAAACTATCCAAAAAAATGTTAGAAGAAGATCCATTTCAAGGCCTAAGCGGTGCTGGATCTTTACGTGGATTTTATAGCACTGGCATGGTGATGTTTGCTCATGATGAGGAAAGCACTACCCGTCAAATAGTGTTTGAGCTGCGAAATGGTGAACGTGTGGCAAGCAAGCTTGTCGATAAGATAAATGGTCGTTGGAAACTTGTAGACCAATGGAGTTGATTCTTTTTTTTACTTAATTTATAGGGAACAATATGCTAACAGATTTTTTAACTGATTTTAATACTGCAAAATTACAAAGTAATTTAATACCAAAAGGTACAATAATCAAGGTAAAAATGGCAATTAAACCAGGAGGTTATGAAAATTGGTTCACTAAAAGCTACACTACTGGCAGCATCTATTTAAACGTTGAATTTACTGTCACTGAAGGTCCATATGCAAAACGCAAGATTTTTCAAGTAATTGGTATTAAAAGTGGCAAAGCAAGCGTTGAAGGAGAAGATACTTGGGGAGAATCTGGACGTTCTATGCTTAGAAGCATTTTGGAGTCAGCACGAAATATTCATGCACATGACACTTCAGAGAAAGCGGTTACTGCTAGAAAAATCAACTCTATAGCTGATTTTAACGGGTTAGAGTTTACTGCAAAAGTTGGTATTGAAGCTGATCGATATGGAGAAAAAAACAAGATTGCTACTGTTATTACTCCAGAACAATCTGAAGTTGATTGGTTGCCATTTTGAAGTACGACGAAGAGAAGCTCTGGATTGCTGTAATTGAGAGAGCTATCAAAGATGCAGCAGGAAAAAATCTAGAGCTAAAGAAAGAAGCAATTAAATGGTTTGATTCAGAGTCTTTTGAAACTGTTTGTGAGCTAGCTAATCTCAGCTCTAAACGTATGAAAAGTATGTATGGGGGTTTTATGCAGAGAAAGGAAATAAAAGGGTTGTTGATTGATAATATTAAGGAGTGTGTACCTTACCTAATTCCAAACGGTAATTTTTATCGAGAGAGGAATTATGTTGGCAATTTTGATGGGAATACGATTACAGTTAAAATAGTAGGTAAAGAAGCTGGAAAATGGCGTAATTTTACTAAAGGAATCAGTGGTGATATTATCGATCTTTGGACTTTAGTAAAAGGTGATATAAATTCCGCTAAGAAGTGGTTAAATACTAAAAATACTGAGAAATTACAAAATAAAGAAGTAAATGGGGCAATAAAAAAAGGGGAAAAGGCGTTTTCTGTAGGACAGTATTTAAGTGATCAATCTCCAATGCCGAAAGATGTCATAGGTCCAGAGATCTTAAAATCAGGAGGGCTTTTGGTTATAGGCGGTGCTCCAAAAGTTGGTAAAACCAGTTTTCTACTCTCTCTGTTAGCACATATGGCAGGAGAATATCATTTCTTAATATGAAGCCTGCAAAGCCACTAAAGATACTATATTTACAGGACGAAATGAATCGTAACGGTGTGAGAAGACGTGTACAACAACTCAAGATTAACCAAAAGCTCGTGGACTTAGTGAAAGAAAACCTAGTTATTACTGCAGAAATCAAGATAGCGTTAAATGATGAAGGAATAGAGTGGATCAAAGATACTATCATGAAAAAATTTGGAACAAAGACGGTTGACCTTATTGCAATAGACTCGCTTACGACGCATCTGATGCCACTTTCTCTTTTGCAAAATGGGATTGAAAAATTACGCTCTGCAACTAACCCAGCAGTGGGAATAATCATGACCCATCACACTAAGAAAGTATCTACAGTTACACTGGAAAAAAATCCATTTCAGGCCCTGGTTGGAGCTAATGCACTCAGAAGTTTCTATACGTCCGGTATAGTGATGTTTCAACCAAGTAGACATAAAAATATCCTACAGGTGACATATGAGCTTGGGAATAGAAAACCTATACCAGCAAAATTCATTAGCAGGACTGATGGGTGTTGGAAGACTATAGCTACTGCTTAGTTTCAATTAATTAAATCTAAAATATATTTAGAGGATTTTATGGATATGTATTGTGATTTTAATACCGCAACTCCACTAAAGAATGGACATTATAAGCCATTAGAGGAGAAAGAGCAGTTAAAAGATCAACTTTTACTAAATATCAGATCTTGTCTTTCGTACCTATTACCAAGGGGAACTTTTCGTAGTGATAAGTTTTATATAGGCAATGTACAAGGTGATAAAGGAAAGAGTCTAGTAGTAGAATTAAGTGGCAGTGAAGCTGGCCTATGGCACGATTTTGCAACAAAAGAAGGTGGTGATATCATTGACCTTTGGGCAGAAGTACATAGAAAAAGCACTAGAACAGAGTTTCCTGAAGTAATGGCTTCTATAGCTCAGTGGCTTGGAAAAAAACACACTAATTACAAAGAGCAGAAAAGCATCAAATATCTAGAACAATTTTTGACTTGCAGTTGGAATTACTACGGTGAAGACAATCAGATTATTGTTAAGGTTTATCGTTATGATCCACCTGAAGGAAAAGAATATCGTCCTTTTGATGTGAAAAAATCTACTTTTACTGCACCAGAGATAAGGCCTCTATACAACATTCCAGAAATTTTAAAGTCTGATAAAGTTATTCTTGTTGAGGGAGAAAAATGTGCTGAAGCGCTGATAGAACAAGGTATCACAGCAACAACAGCGATGTCTGGAGCAAATGCACCAACTGATAAAACAGACTGGTCACCCCTAAAGGGTAAAAATATAATTATTTGGCCAGATAATGATGAAGCAGGCAAACGATATGCTGAAAATGCTGCAAAAAAGCTGTTAGATCTTGGAGTTGCATCACTTGCTGTGCTTGAAATTCCTCAAGATAAGCCTGAGAAATGGGATGCCGCTGATTGTGTGAAGGAGGGTATAAGCATTGAAGAATTTTTAGCTTCAACTTCTTTACTTACTATTGATACCCCATCTACTGACATTCCAAATACTTCAAATATGAAAAGTTTAGAAAGATCTACAAAACAGCCGCTTAACATTTTAGACTGGAGTGTGAGTCGTTATTTAGGTTCAGTACCAATACAAAGGTTTCTTGTTGAAGGTTTATTTCCTTTAGGTGTTACCTCAATAGTAGCTGCTATGGGAGATACAGGTAAAGGTATGCTACTTCTTGACTTGGCACTTAAGGTTGCAAGTGATGCAGATCAGATATGTGGTTTTGGTTCCCTTGTTACAGAGCATGGATCAGTGGTGATTTTTTCAGCAGAAGATGATGCAGGTGAGATACACCGTCGCCTTGATCGTCTTGATCCTGGTAGCAAGAGAGCAGAATATCAAAATCGATTATTTATTATACCTATTCCAAATACGGGAGAGCCCTTTTCTATAGTGAAAAGTAACATGCGTGGTAAATGTCCTGAAACTTCAGATAAATTTGAAGACATCTGTAGACAATTAGATAAAGTAAAAGATCTAAGACTAATAGTATTTGATCCACTAGTATCATTTGTCCATGCTAATATAAACTCAGATCCAGAAATGGGATATTACGCAATGGGGTTACTTGCAAACTTAGCAAATGAAACAGGAGCAGCCGTAATTGTAGCACACCATATGAGAAAACCTAAGTGCAGTGAACCGATTACGACTGTGGAACAGGCAAGAGATGCGATAAGAGGTACAACTGCACTTGTTGATGGAGTTAGGTGTTCTTTTGCATTATGGCCTGCTTCAAAAGAGCATCAGAATACTGTGTTTAATACATTAAAGGTTAGTAAAGTTAATAATGCAGTATACCAAGGAGCTATAGTTAAGTCTAATGGAGCAACAGATAGGAATATAAGAACTTACTTACGCTCCTCAACTGGCTTGCTTGAGGATATATCTGAGGAATTTAAGCTTGGAAAATTATCTGATGAATACTTAAAAAAGATACTGATGCAAGCTATTGCAGTGTCAGCAGAAGAAGGTCATCCGTTTACTCATACAGGTGGACCAGGAGTGTTTCAACAACGGCATAGATTACCAGCTGCATTTCATGGTGTTAGTAGGCATAGACTTGAACGTTTAGCACAGGAACTATTAAACGAAAGAAAAATAGTAAAAGGTATGGCTGCAAACTCAAAAGAGGATAAATGGCTTGATATCAAAACTGGTTCTTTTGCCAGAGGAGAAGGTAAGTTTAAGCTAGGTGCAGGAAGGTTTGAAATAGGTAACTTCTAAAAAATACTTAAAGCTCACTCATGAAAGTTTTGTGGGTTCATTTTGTCTCTCTGAAAGTAAGGTTTTAAGAAGAAAAAATGAATTCCACACGACCAAATTTCCATGATTTCCGGAAAATTTATCAAGATTTGGAAATTAGAGTATATTCACATTTAAACTATTGAAATTCGTTGATTTTTAGCCATCTAATATAAGAAATATTATGTTTCCATTTCCAAAAAATTTAGCTAATTTGGTAATACTCAAACCCGCTACAGTGGCTGATTTCCACTTTCCGAGAATCTTATATATTATATATATATAAATAATAATAAATGATATAATAATAAACTAATATAAAATACAATAACTATAGTAATGGTTCATAGTAACTTTTGAGCAAAAAGAAAGAAGTTTGGAAAAGTAGTCACTAATAAAAATACAACACAGAGACAAAAATATGAAAAACCTACTATTGCATTTTGAACAACTTGGAAGAAAAGATGAAGGACCTAAAAGTGAAAGACAAATGCTTACAAAAGACAGAACAATCTATAATAGCATTTTAAAAAGACTCTATGACCCGAGGATACAATTATACCACCTTAACCTAAAGAACGCTTATAACAGCCCTTAAAAGCCGATTAACACCATGTCTTAACTTATAAGAAAGACCCCATGTTGACTTTATCACGTTTTACTTTAGTTGTAAAGAAATTTTTTTAATGTATGACAGATTTGTATAGTCGATATTTTACGTAACCTATGGCGCTTAATTGGTTATTTAGTATCTCTAAAACTTAACGAGTTGCTTTTATAACCAAAGTAAAAGGGTTAATACGGTAGCCATAATCTTTACGCGATGATCCAGGCCAACCAACTGTTTGAATCACATCATTACGTTCGATGTTTAATCCTAACTTTTTAGCTAAGGTGGTTTTTATTGTTCTTTGGATTGTGTTTAGTGGTTTTCTGATGTGATGTTCTGGATCTGCTTCTGGATCAAGATTTAGGCGTTTTTCTATTTCAGTTATGCTAAGCAACATGTGTTTTTCAGGAGGTAATTCTTTTTTACAATCATTCAAAAATTGTTCAAATAATACGCGCAAAACTTTCATACATGCTACAGCTTTCTTATTTAGAATCTCTATATTGTTTACGTAAAGTGAGCCCTCTATCAATTGCAACTTTAGTAATTCCTTCTCTTTAGGAGGTTCAATTAGATTAAGTGCAGTATGTAAGATTTGCATTGAAGTATTTGGTATTAACTCTGGTACTCCTCTTTGTACTGCTTCTTGGAATACTTCAATTAAAGTCTAATGCTGAAAGAAAAGGTCAACCATTTTTACTATGGGCAAATCAAGAGGTATGTTTGATGGATTTTTTCTCAGTATTATTAATACAGTTGGATTAGCTTTAAGCTTATCTATCGTTAAGAATGTTGGATTGGTGCAAAAATCAAGTATGATTAAACTTACAATCTTACCTTGTCCACCAACATGATAAACTCCACTTTCCACTTTTTGCCACATAAAATTTGTATCACTTAGCTGACCTTCAAACCAATTCATAAATTTCTCTGGGTTTAAATATGCAGATAAGCGGTGAAATCTTTGCTTCTTGTAGGTATTAGGTAAAATATCACGGTTGCAGTTTTCACAAATTATATTATCGCATGCTTCGTTAAAGTCCTCATCAATGAAAATCTCATTGTTACAGTATGGATCAACTATATTTGGCCAATCTAATTTATCTTGTCTACGAGAGCAGATAATGTAAGACCTCTCTTGCATCTTAATTAATTCAAGATCTGACAAATACCTTGCTGCTTCGATGTAATTTTGATTTGGATTAACCCAAGAGCTGCCAGAATTAAGAAGATCAGAGATTTGCTCTTGGCAAGATTGTAAGACCATAAAATTGTTTTATGTATGCTTTAAAATCCTCTCTTTCCCTTTTATTCAGAGGATGTTCAGAGTAGTAAATTGCTATGTACTCATCACTTCGCTTGAAAAATAAGCCTATTTTTTTGCCTTGAAATATTACTTTAATCGACTCTATAAATGGCACTATGTCTCCTACAAATGGCTTTAAAACATGCAATTCCGGTGCAATAGGATCATATGGAGCAACAGTCAAAGTGATATTAGTATAGCTGTAATTGAAACGATTTGACTGAAACTTTAACTCAAAAACACGAATATTTGAATCAGATTCATTAATACAAGTTTCTATAAATTTATGTACCTGTTCCGCAAAGTTTTTATCCTGGACATCTACAAAAATACATTCGCAGCCAAAGTAACAACTTGCAATGCTATTTGCTATTTCTATAGCTTGATCGATATTTCTAGCACCAAGATCTACCTGAGTGCCATTTAGTAGAAAATCCAAAATCATCCACTCTGCCTTATGGCCATGAATGACTTTGTTTGAATTTAACAACAAATCTATATCGCTAGCTTTTCGTATTAACACATATAAACGATTCTGATGATAGAAGAAACCTTGTAGTTGATTCTCGAAACTGTCATTTCTCTTAATGTTATCTTCTTTCAGTATTTGTTGTATGATTTCCTCTGAGATAAAGTCCTTAAATGGAGTATTTGGTCGTCTTGGTATTTTTTGTAAGGCAAAAGACATGAAACTCTTTCTTTGTATTTTTTCAAAGTGATAGACAGACTTTAAAAGATTGTAATCTGCATGAAACAGTAGAAACAGCAAAGACTTCTTATCATATTTATTATTATTTTTTACAAGGTAGGATTTCATGAGTTCCGTAGTTAATGCAGATCTTGCAATTTCACTGACAGTAACTTCTAGTTTTGCACGGTCAAAACAGGTAATCAAGTAGTAAGTAATGAGAGAATCGGAATAATTAGCAATCACTTTACGTTTGTATTGTACAGATGTATTATCGTAACTTTCATCATCAAAGAGTTGAGCATTTAATTTATCTTTAAAGGAGTTTTGAAAAATAATATTTAATTGCTTACCAGAAAGTGAATCTATCCAAGACTGACGTATTTTTGTATTGTGAAAACGATCAAGTAAATGGTTAACAGGCACTTCTAAATCATCTTCCCAAAATTTACGATTTGGATAAATGTTCATAAGAAACTAACCACACCATAATAACATAATAGACTATTTAAATAGTTAAGATAGAAATCTGAAAGTCTTGACCAATAATTATGCAAGGGCTGTTTACTGATTTTTAACCAAGTTTTTTCTAAAAAGTTTGCTTAAGAAGAAGATTTTTTGGACAAAAATTTTTCAAATCCTGAATATATATTATATAGCACTCTAGCGAAACAAATTCTGAATATAAATGTCAACCCTAACACTGGACCTTGGCAAGCAAACGGGCTGGGCAATTCTAACAGATGGAATAATTGAAAGTGGGAGCAAAAGTTTTCATGGTAGTCGTTTCAGTGGAGGTGGAATGTGTTTCTTAAACTTTCGTAATTGGCTTAATTCTTTGAAACATGAGTTCACTGCAGTGTATTTTGAGGAAGTAAGAAGACATCTAGGAACTGATGCAGCCCATTGCTACGGTGGTTTTCTTGCCGTTCTATCTGCTTGGTGTGAAGAACATCATGTGCCATACAAAGGTGTTCCTGTAAAGACTATAAAGCGCTTTATAGCAGGCAAAGGCAACGCAAGTAAGAGTGAAGTTATTGAAGCTGTAAAGAAAAAAGGGGGTTCACCTAGAGATGATAATGAGGGGGATGCTTTGGCATTAATGTTCTATGTTAGTAAAGATTTTAACACACTAAAAAGCCCATAGAAAGTGGGTCCTTTCGGCCATAATGGCGGGTTTGGTGGGTTAGACCCCAGGCCTTCTTTAGCGTCAGAGATATTTTAAATATTAACTTTTTAACTATCAAGATATGAATTTAGCAATCCACTATTATCCTGTTGAAAACCTAGTTGAATATGAGCGTAATCCACGTAAAAATGATGACGTAGTAAACAGAATGTGTGCTTCAATCAGGGAATTCGGCTTTCGTATACCAATAGTTGCAAAAAGTGATGGAACTGTGGTTGATGGTCATTTAAGACTGAAAGCAGCAAGAAAACTTGGTATGGAAAGTATTCCAGTTGTTTTAAGTGATAATTTAAATGAACCACAAACTAAAGCTTTTCGACTACTTGCCAATCAATCAGCTAACTGGGCAAAGTGGGATGATGATCTTTTAAAAGTGGAAATTCAAGAGCTAGAAGATTTACAGTTTGATCTTAAAATGACTGGATTTGAATTAGAAAAAGTTCAACATTTCCTTGATGATTTAGATAGTGAAAAAGAAGATCTTTCTGACTTGGTTGGTGATGAAAAAGGGGTAGAAATAACAAAACCAGGGGATTTATGGATTTTAGGTGATCATAGAATCTATTGTGGTGATAGCTCTGTAGTTGAATCATATAAAGCGCTGTTAGATGATAAAATGGCAGATATTACTGTTTGTGATCCTCCATATAACGTTGATTACGGTAGCAGTCAGGAAAGAGAAGATAAAAAAATACTAAACGATAATCAAGGTGAAAAGTACGAACTTTTTCTCTACTACATCTGTTCTCATATTTTAGCACATACGAAAGGAGCAATTTACATCTGCACATCATCATCAGAGTTTTCGACGTTGCAAAAAGCATTTGAGGAAGCAGGTGGTCGTTGGTCGACATTTATCATTTGGGTAAAGAATCACTTTACGCTAGGCAGATCTGATTATCAAAGACAATACGAAGCAATGCTCTATGGATGGAAAAGTGGCAATAAACGTGAGTGGTATGGTGGTAGAAATCAAAGTGATCTGTGGTTTTATGATAAGCCAACACATAACTCACTGCACCCAACGATGAAGCCAGTAGAGCTAATGGAGAGAGCAATAGTTAATAGCAGTAGACCAGGAGACATAGTACTTGATCCATTTAGCGGTTCTGGCAGCACACTGATTGCATGTGAGAGAACAGGAAGAATTTGCAGAACAATAGAGCTAGATTCAAAATTTGTAGATGTAACGATAAAACGTTGGCAAATATACACAGGTAGGGAGGCAATTCTTTCTGGTACTGGTAAAACTTTTGCAGAAATTCAAGAAGAAAATTCGTAAAAAGGAGCGAAAAGAGAGGAGGAAAAGAGTGGAAAAGATCACACAAACAGAATGGGCAAGAGAGATAGGAGTATCAAAGCAATATGTCTGTTATTTAGTAAAAAAAGGAATAGTTGAGTTGGAGAATGGTTTGATCAATAGAGAACAGGCAAATGAAGCGGTGGCAGCAATAAGAGATCCAAGTCAACCATTGAGAAGAAAAAACTATTCAGAAAACGGAGAAAAACTTTCCACGATGTTGCTAAAAACTAGAATAAAAAACGAAATGGAACGTGGTAAACTGCTTGAGGCAAAAGCTAAGGCTGAGATAGGAGAGCTTGTAGCAGTAGAGGAAGTAAAGCGCGATGCATTTAACGTAGCAAGAGTTGTCCGTAATAATCTGCTTAATATTCCAAATAGAGTTTCAGCGCTGCTTGCATCACTGAGTGACACTGAAAAGATTCATATGGCGCTAACCGAAGAGATTACAAACTCGCTTGAAGAATTATCTAACACTAAATTTTAAATATATTTTAAATACAAAATGTCTGCTCACTTAAGTTTAGAATTAATAAAGTGTCTCATTAATCAGCCAGGAGTGAATGTTAATGTTAGAGGATTAAATGGAAAGACACCACTACATTGCGCTATAGAATTTGACGAATTAAGCATGGTGGATCTGCTGCTTACAAAGAAGAACATTAATCCTTTTGTAGAAGATAATGATGGCAGAACATCTCTTGATTATGCAAAAGAAGGGAAAAAAGAAGAAATATTACAAGCGCTAATTAATAACAAATACGGATCAGAACAAGACAGCTTACTTCATTTAGCTGCAATGATAGGTGAAGTTAATGCAGTTAGATATTTAATAGGAAAAGGTATTGACGTTAATATACGAAATGCTTTGCATCATACGCCATTACATCTAGCAGCGGGCATAGGACATGAAAATGTTGTCAAAATTTTAGTAAAAGAAGGAAACGCTGAAATAGATGTCTTTGATGCACGAAATCAGACACCAATGCACTATGCAGTTAATAACAAAAAGTTGGAGATAGTAAAGTTACTGCTAAAGCTAGGGGCAGATGTAAATAGTGCACGTATGGGACAAAACTCAATGAAATTATCACCTGTGCATATAGCTGTAAGTAATACTAATTACGATGAAAGAGATTTGTGTCTTGATATTCTCAAATGCTTAATAAAGGAGCCTAATGCTCAAGTGAATCTACAAGACTACGAAAATAAAACGCCACTACATTACGCTGAAAGACTTAAAACAATAGAGGTTTTACTAACGCGAGAAGATATAGACCCTCTGGTAAAAGACGATAGCGGCAAGACACCATTTGATTACGCTAAACCTGAGATAAAGAAGGCTTTGGTTAGTAATAAATACGGTTCTGAAAAGAATAGTCTACTCCATTTAGCTGCACAAAGAGGAGAAGTTGAGCTTGTAGATGCAATCTTAAAGGAAGAAATTGATATTGATATTTCAAACAATAAAAATCTATCACCGATCTATCTTGCTGCAGAAAAAGGGCATTTACATGTAGTAAAGTTATTGCTGAAAAAAGGAGCAAATTATACATCTGTTTTACATTTAGCAATCAAATCAAACAATTTAGAGTTACTAAAAACTTTATTTAAAGAAAAGAGCATCAAATTACCAGATGAGATAGGCAGATCTGTACCAATTTATTACAGGTGTATAGAGCATAGAGATGCAAAAGTAAGAAAATACAATAGTGTGATCTGTGTTTTTACCTCAGTAAGTGCAGTAGCAATGGCAGCATATATAGGCTTAACAGCAGCAACAATAAGCAGTGCAATCATTTGTGCAACAATAACAGGGATATTTGCTCTTGCTGTAGCAATAATGGTAAGTGAGATGAGCAAAAGATATATAGAAAACGAATTTCAGAAAAAGATGTTTATGGAATTGGAGGAGTGTAGTTCTACTGTTAATGATATTCAGATAGAACCAATTGTAAGTAGATGCAGAAGACAATGATATACGCCAAATCTTTTTCTGAAGGTTTAAAACCAGATTCAGAGCTTAAGGTGTCAGAGTGGGCAAATGAGTATCGAGTTCTAGCAGCAACTGCAGCATCAGAGCCAGGAAAATGGAGAACGGAAAGAACTCCTTATTTAAAAGAAATCATGGATTCACTATCTCCTTCTTCACCAACTGAAAAAATAGTATTCATGAAAGGAGCGCAGATTGGAGGAACAGAAGCTGGTAACAATTGGATAGGCTATATAATCGATCAAACACCAGGTCCAATGCTAGTTGTGCAGCCTACAGTCGAGATGGGAAAGCGTTGGTCTAAAGGAAGATTTGCTCCTTTAATTGAAAGTACACCATGTTTAAAGGAGAAAGTCAAAGATCCAAGATCAAGAGACTCAGGCAATACTGTACAAAGCAAAGAATTTCCAGGTGGAATAGTAGTAATAACTGGAGCAAATAGCAGTGTAGGACTTCGCTCTATGCCAGTAAAATACCTCTTTCTTGATGAAATAGATGCCTATCCAGGAGACTCAGGAGGAGAAGGAGATCCAGTACTGCTTAGTATTGCTCGAACTAATACATTTGCACGGCGAAAGATTTTTTTAGTGTCAAC
>DWTR01000085.1:0-15131 GCA_018244935.1 Ardaris minthe | reverse complement strand
GTCACGTTTACGTCCCACTATGGAATAGGTGGTGAGCCTATTGCCATGCATGCCACTACTAGACATTTTAACTAGAAATTTCAAATTAGGAAAACCCAATAATATACAATCCGGGCATCGAACCCGGGACCTCCCGACCAGCAGTCGCGCTTGCAGCCACCCGACCTCCGTGGCGGCCGGGCATAAATCATTACCTCGTACATCTGCACGTCGCTCTGGTTGAGCTCGTCGGGCTGCGCGAGGATCGAGCCGTGCGGGTCCACGGCCACCACCGCGCAGCCGGGGCAGCGCTCCTTGAGCTTGTGCGCGACGCCGGACACGGTGCCGCACGTGCCCGCGCCCACCACCACCATGTCCACGCGCTCGTCCAGCGCCCACAGGATCTCCTCGGCCGTGCTGTCGTAGTGCGCCAGCGGGTTGCACACGTTGTTGTACTGTGGGCGGTTGCGGCGCTCATAAGGGTTTGTGCCCGCACACTTTGAGAGTCACACATGTTAACGCAGCCCCTAATTTCCTAATTAACTTTCTCCATTGTTATTCTCAATGGTGAACAGCTAATTTGATACGTGGCCTAACGTTATGCCATTTCCGAATTCGAACTAAATATGTTTTGTATCGTTTCATATATTTATCGTTTCATTTATTTGTTCTCCACAGAAAAACAACCAATTTTAACATCTGACATGGCGTATTGAGAGATAAGAATCGCTTTTTTTGTAAATATAAACTTCTTTTACACGGCTGCATTTGTATACAACATTTGCGTTTCACTGCATGACATGGTTATCAACTCGAAACGCACGAGGGCGCCATCGGGCGGCGCGGCCGTGGATAATTAATTAGCGGCCAGTCATTCCGTCACTCGGTCAATACATATAATTCGACATAACTACGAATCTCGACTTAAACATGTTACATGAATACATATTATGTGTATTTTAATGCGAGCGAATATGGCAACATGAATCATTTTCACGCTGTTGACGCTGCCAAGGGCGTCGGTTAGCGACGGTCGAGTCATTAATATAATGCAACATCACGCCTGAAATCCCTGTGGAGGTTGGCGGAGGAGAGCAGTACACACCCACGTTTCACCGGTTACGTTTGCGTCCCCATGGAATAGGTGGTGATATTGCCATATACCGGGCACATATCCTGACTGTGAGTCACTAACTAGAAAATCTAATTAGACAAATCCAATATTGCCCGACTCCGGATTTGAACTCAAGACGTCTTGATCGGCAGTCGCGCTAGCAACCAACACGCCCAACGAGGCAGTCAATTTAAAAAGGAATTCAAAACAATACGAACGTATACTGAAAATGTGTTATATAATAAAATGAATTTTTCACGAGAAAGAAAAGAAATACATGAAAAAATGGCATAATTGACTGAAGCTATTGGCAACACTGAACGCATAGTCTTTAAATTCTTATTCTATCGCAACTTCTAGAATGTTCGAGACATACTACAAATCCGTCCTAACATCCGTCACCGCACACAAAGGTATCATTATTGCGAATCAAACACATCAGTGATCGTTGATCCGCACGCCCAGCGTGGGGATTGTGGGCGAAAACCTATCCGGGGCGGTCCATGTCTAATGGTGGACTGAGATAGGTCGATTATGGTGATGGCGGTAGACTAGTAAACCAAAGGGCGTCCGATATGAAAACGACTCTGAAAAAACATGTAGCGAGGAATAAGTTCGATCGAACGACGAATTCGCCTTGTTACAAATTAGTAAGCGCCCGTTCTAAATTTTCGACGGCCGACGGCCATTTTAATTTTCCATAATGGCGCCAAGGTGTTTACATACACGACATATTCATTTACTGAGCTTTAAATATATTAATATAACGCTTCATGTCCTTTGCCATATAATTGCGTTTTTACCGTCGGCTGTCTTCAATGTTTTCACCCTTGCAGACCCGCATCCCACTCACCATCAGCCTCTCTATGGTCCCGCTGTTGAGCACGGGCCTCCTCTCAGAATGAAAGGGATCTAGGCCAAGGTCTGCACTACTTGTACTGGCATACCTTAGCATAGAGAATCGTTGTATGACGCTCTATGTAAAGCAAATCTCATCAGACCATCGCAGATAGAATTTTATGTGTCTTTATGAAAGATGAGCTAAGAAACAAGTATGGCCGAACCACAGGGCGCCATGACGCAATGTTTCTCCTCCATCGCAATCTTGTTACCGCTGACGCGTCTAAGATTGTGTGAGTCGTGATACTAAATGTAAACAGATATCGTACGAACGCATACGATATTATCGATCGTAATAATCAATGCGGGAGAGTTTTATTTTAAAAATCTATATTTGTCACTTTTTGTTGGAGAGTTTAAAACTGTTTTAAATGTAAGCGTGCTACCCCACCCCCCGGCTTCGGAAGTGTTCAGATGTAATAACTAGCAATGTTTCCGTTTCGTTCTTCATTTTAGAGGCAGTCGTATCAAATAAATAATTATGATGGAATTGAGTCGTATCAAATAAATCATTATGATTCCTATCACGAATAAATCCTTTTAGTCGTATCAAATAAATCATTATGATGCGATTCAGTCGTATCAAATAATTCATTATGACTACAACAATGAAAACAGACATATAATAATAAAAATGCAAATAGTTATAATGAAAAAAAAAGGAGAATATAATCATACTTAGTAATAATGACAATATAAAAATAAGCAGCAACAACACAGGTATTATGAAAATGGTAATACATTGCGAGCGGTTCCAAAGCGAATTCATTTACACATCAATAGCAAACGAAAGAGGCTAACCTCTGATGCTTGTTCGTGATACGACGCAGGAAGTGAGGTGTTAGTTGCATTCGTACACACATAAATCGATCTGAAGGACGAAAATATTATCAGAAGAATGCGTTAGAATTACATTTTGTGCATTGGTTTAACGTTTCATTTAAAAATAACACATTCGTATTAGTTAACATCAATATTTAGGTAACTATTATTGCATAATATTTAACGCGCCAAAATAATAGCAATATTGGATTAATGTTACGAGAATAATGTAATGTGATTTGTGGGATAAAATAAACAATAATATCGAGGCACGGAGAAAAAGCCATGGGACAAATATATTGTAAATTGTTATTAATTTTTTTTTCAATTATTAACTCTAGAACTCAATGCATCTCTTATATAAATTTATAAATAAACTAGATAATCTGTAGCATACGCAATAAACCAAAAAAGTTGATTCATACTATTAAGATCACTAGTCAGTTAGTTGCAATTCATAACAGGAAATACTATACGAATATTGTAGGCGTGGGTATAATAAGTACAGATAATGTATGGAGCAATTAACCATGGTGTCGATGCAATGAACTCTTAACGATATCAATTGATACGTCAACATTAAAAAAGATAGACCAAGTGTTACATGATCACGTACAATGATTGTGTTATGAATTACCATATTTGTTGGCGTCATGTTGTATATTATAATTACATAAATTAAATTTCCGTACGATATGTGTGATAAATGTACTAATTCTAAATGAACACGTGGCAAACTATAAATAAGGCCTGAGGGCGCTAACAACTTTCACTAAAACGCAATTTAAAAAAAATCTATTTAAATATTTTTTCTGCCATCACTGTAATAAATTTACTAAAATAGCAGCAATGCAAAAATATAATTCGAACATAAAAAGTTTTATTATCACATGAATAATATTAGTAGCAGCCAGTATTAATTACATAATTTATGAAATTATTTAAAATTTAATTCTTATTTCAAAGTGACACTAAGCTCCCAAATAGAATGCATTATATATAATTTAAGTGCCGATGATGTCTATTATTAAAAAATGCCATTGAAATATATATTAAGTAAGAGTAAGAAATAAATTAATGAGTAATAATATAAAAATGTCTTTAATTCCTACCTGATCAAGCAGTACAGCATGAGGTATTTCCTTCACTAGCTTATTGGCGACCATGATGTTGCTTTCCGGATCGTTCCATGCCGCTTCAGTTGGTGTTCTGATGATTTCAGATCCAAGGGCCAGCAGTGTGTTTACTTTTTCATCTGACATTTTCTCTGGCAATACTATTATGCATCTGTATCCTGTGAATAAAAACACCATAATAATAACACAATAAATAATACCATAGGTTTTGAAGTTGTTTTAACATCTGCTTATGACTGCAACATAACCAATACCCAGTTACATATGTATACAGTAATTTTAAGACGATTGGAATTTCAAAAACAAAAACAAATTAATACCTTTGACAGCAGCCGCCAGGGCTAGCCCTACACCTGTGTTCCCAGAGGTTGGTTCAATGATAACTGATTTTCCTGGGATTAAAATACCCTTTTCTTCTGCGTCGATTACCATCCTGTACGCAATCCTGTCTTTCACGGAACCACCAGGGTTTAAGAACTCACATTTTGCATCTGAAAATTTAATTTATAAATGTGTGTTGTGCAAAAGCTTGCTTAACATGTTGTTGTCATGTCCGACACATCATTTCATTAAATATTACAATCTATAGCAGTATAGGAAAAGTGTTTTCTCTGCTCTGTATGGGGTAAGACAATTGCAGACATGTACTTTTTAGTGCGGTTTACAGATCATTCCGAACTAAGACCTGTGTTCCACAATGGTGGGATAATGGAGTTGATGAGATTATTCTTCCGTTTTACTAAGGCAATGTGAAAGTAAATAACATGTGTACTTTATAAAATTGTAGTTGAGTTAAATTTTTCCTTAATTTGCATTTTGCTGATAATTTGCATTGCATTAAAACAAAGTTTAAAAATTCATAGATATATAATTTTTTTCTACTTTATTATTTATTTTCCACTTCATATAAATAAAGTATTGTGCAAATTTGTGCTTCTTCAATACAGAACGCTCCAAAAATTTAACATATTTTCATGAGATATGAAGATATGTTACATTTTTCAAGCCTTGAGAGAAATTATTTGAGAAATAAGATTCATATATAGAGAAGACATTTGACTTGCCAAAATAATCTAAGCAGTTGTAAAATAGAGAGTCGTAAAAAAGGTAAAATAAATGTCGCGCATAAACACACAATTTAAAAGCTTAAACTCACACATGTCACATATCACTCCTTCAGTTTTGGGTATTTTGTTGAGTTTCACGAGAGGCGTGTTACCGATAACATGGAGAATATCCGGCTGAATTTTTTGGTTTCTATCTCTGAAAACAGCAACAATAAAGTGAACACAAAATAAATATTTTGTGCGATTGTATCGTGATCAAAAATTTGTTACGTAAATTAATTCCATCGTTACGTAATTAATTACGTGAAAAATACGTTTTGCTACTAAAATAATTGTCCTTGGTAAACTTACAGAACACGAATTTTATGAGGCATGCTCTTGAGGTTAAAAAATTCCATGTCGGCGTGTGCTGATGTACCGTTTTCCATTTTACTCTCCTTTGAATCAACAGTTATAATGAACAGGGCACGCTTACAGTAAAATACTGTTTACAAACCGAAATTGATTATTATAAAGAGTTTATTCAACAACAGCAATTAAAAGAATAATTTAATACAATGATTATTAACTGTTACATATTACGATATTGTTCAATAAATGCGCAATTAGATATGGATAATGATCTGTTTAAAGTTTACTTTGTTTGGTAAGAAAAACACGTAACTCCAATCTTTGAAGTTTTAAAATAGCCACGAAAATACAACAACCGCAATAGACCAAGTCTTATCGTACACTGAACTGAATTGTGTTTAGTACGAAAAGCAAGAGTCTGTTAGTGTCGCCAGCCTTATTTTTCCTAATAGTGATGCCAGGATTTAAAACAAAATCTTTTGAACTGCCCAATTTAAAAATAAAACTTAAAAAATTTAATTTGCAATCAAGCATTAGCTTTTTAGAAAAAAAAAAAACTTTTCGACATATAGACTACTTTAATATTTTTACGATAAAATCGTAAAATATAGTTCAATTAAATTATTGTTATAGATATTCTTTTACTTAAAAAAACTTTTTGAACTAATAAAAAGTGGAAGTGGTTTAAGATTATTTAGTATTACCTTTCAACAAGGAATGTGGTCGATAAAACTGTTTTTTTTCCGAAACATCAAAGCTAAATTTATTTCTATACCCTATATTTTATTTCCATACCTCATTATTAGAAACAATAATTAGGATATATGCAAGTTTGTATTAAGTACGCGATTCAATTACAGAGTTGATTTTGCAGACAAGCAAATTTGTGAATAATTAATGTCGAATGAAAAGTAATAGTAGACGCTAATCGAGAAATCATAACCAGCAATATAGGATTTTAATGAGTAAAAATACTTTTTTTAACGACTTCCAAACCGAATACCCACCTAACTAGTATTTGGGTTATCATTCTATTTTTCTATTGTACGGTAAAAATATGACAACGCCATTGCCAAGACCACAAGGTTGTATACATACTAAACGTTTCGACTTTATTTTCAGTTTCATGGCAAAGCTCACGAGGTCTTGATGACTAATAACTATAGTTTGATTGATGTAACGCGGGTTCACCTAATGTTTATAAAAATCGATGAATCCAAAGTAAAAAATATATATACTAAGAATACTCGTAAAGAAACTAATATGACTTCTGATAACTGTCTCGTTGGTCGTGTTGGTTGCAAGTACGACTGCCAATCGGGAGGGCCTGGGTTCAAATCCTGGGTCGGTAAGTACTAGATTTTTCAAATTTCTAGTAGTACTTGTCTAGTAGTGGCTCGGAGTCTGAAAATGTGCCCAGTGCATGGCAATAGGCTCACCAGTTATTCCATAGTAAGACGTAAACGTAACTGGTGAAACGTGGGAGTGTACTACCCTCCTCTGCCTCCCTCTTCAGGGATTACAGGCGTGACGTTACATCGTTTAAAATAAGTAAGCTGTTTAGGCGGTGCGAACACTCGTACACACGTCATAAGATTTCGTTAACGTTATTAGACAAACAAACGGTGATGAATGTGAATTTTAAAAATAATTGTCGCCTGTAATCGTCTCACATTTATCATTTGCCGAATAAACAGTTTAGAACGCGGTTAAAAATATTAACGCGTTCATTGATGTCGATATTAGAAGGTCGGCGAATTGGGTCACCATATATTTATGTAAATGCTACGTTTAAAGATAATCGTAAGATGTTTACTTTCAGATATCTACATACTTCAGCAAATCTTTTTAAGTCTAGCAAAGGCTTTGTAAATTACATTTATAGGTTTATTTCTATACTTATTCTTCCATGGCGGTTTCGACAACAACGTAAGAGGTTATGTAAATGGTGGTATGTAATAAATATGAGTATATTTGCTGTTCTAGACCGTACCTTACCTTACCTTACCTTAACCTTACCTTACCTAATGGATACAACATTTTTTACGTCTCATTTCTGGGCTTCGTCTTTGTCGACTGTGAGATGCCTAGAGCGTATTTTAATAAACCGTTACAGATTAGATTGGCGTACAAATCTCGAGACAGAGGAAAATTTTGTACCTTCACCATTTTTTAAAATAATGCAATGAAAAAGAAAAACATCTCATCTCATCAATTTCTAAGGTTACATGTAGTGGGATCTCTCCCGGTAAGTTTATTTAAACCTGTATTGGGAGACTCCCCTCTTCCTCGTTTGTGGTGTTTATGTGTAATTGTAGGATTTTAAAATTAGCTAAATATATAAACAATTAGATTAACAGTTATATAAAATACTAGAATAAAATACTAGAATAAAATATTATAATAAGATGGCTTCTGTATCGTCATAGTTAGGAACATTGTGATTTTAGTCTAGAGCTGTCAAAGAAGGTTATTTCTCAATTCTGAACATATAATGAAAATGCGCAGTGAACTGTGCAACTACTTTACCAAATGAAACAAAAATATGTTTTTAAATAAGGTTTATTTGAATAGATTTAAACGTAAATAGTTTTATCTATTTTGTAACAAAATACAATACATTGGAATAATGGCGTACGGCGCCCGATCGAAGTTTCTCTTTCGGCCAGTTTCAGCCGAAAATTCTGGATAAGACAGGGGTGTTCGTTTCGGCCAAAACACGGCCCGCACATCCGTTTGGCTGAAACCACCGGTCGTTAGTCTCTCGTATATTTGTGATCATGAATAATAAAGCCAATGTAAACATTTAAAAAATCACAAGAAATATCTAATTTTCTATTATAAATCGAAGTATTTCATGTAATTCGATCGAATATTTATTTGCGAATAAGGGTTTTTATTAAATGTTAATCAAAATCCATATGTTTCGGTTTCGGCTGCAAGTTGAGCCGAATATTCGATTACGGTTTCATTTCGTCTGAAAATCTGGTTTCGTTCGGCCATTAGTTTTATATAATCTCAATCTTATATTATACTTAAAAATATTATTTACATTTCTCATACAGCTTACATTAAGTCTTACTTTCAGTACAGTTCAACACTTAAATATATTTTTTTGCCTATTCTCTTTTAATACTTTCGATACATGTTACAAAGGGACATAAGATGCATAAATCTACCAAACAGTAGTATTTTTTTAATGAAATGTCAAATTAATTCCCACTAAAACTGCCTTATTCCCTATTTAAATTTTGATAGAGGTCTTCATAGCTACGGCCGCTTATTATCGTGGGGTAATTTATTCACATATTTCTTAAAAAGAAAAATAAAAATAAAACAACTGCCTCTTACTGACCACGTGGCTGTTCGCGTTCTCCACGTTGGTCCTGGTTTCAAATCTTGGGTCGGGCACTACTGGATTTTTCTAATTTAGATTTTCTAGTAGTGGCTGTATTGCAATAGGCTCACCAACTAATCCACAGTGGCACGTACACGTAACTGCCTCGTGACTACTTTCCTCTGCTTGCCTCTTCGGGGATTATAGGCGTGATGATACGTCACAATAAAACAATTTTAACATGAATGTTAGGAGATGTCAAAAATCTTAGTAACATATTTGGCTGAATAAAAAATATCCCCGTGTCCGCACATCGCCAAACAACAACAGCACAGTAAAATCAATTGTCATTGCACACACACACAATACATCACATTTAAATATATTACTATTCCGTTATTTTCGCGCCACTCGTTTCAATTTCAAGGCGTGTGCGCGTAGTTCTCGTACAGCCAGTCCCAGAAGCGGACGCGCTTCTCCTCGGGGCCCGTTCGGAGCGTGAAATTGCCGTTGATGTCCAAATACGTGGCGCGTGACGTATCGTTGACCGGCTGCCATTTGAAGTCTACCACGGACTCGTAATCCACCGGCGGCGTGGGATCACTGGAATTTGAAATACGAGTTACATTGAAGTAAACACGATGTTCACAGGAAGTTTTTTTCATTACGCAGTAGGTATCTGGCCTCGTAATGGCGCACGATAAAATCAACAATGAATAATGATCTTGGAATGTTTTCACACACGGCCGTCTGTGCTCAGAGTAGGCGAACCTACGTTATAACCTATTAACACGTACGTAGCCATGTGTAAATGTAAATATATATTTATATAGATTTATATTTACATCCAGTCAGAGAACGAATTCTTGTGCTCGTTTATCTTGAGTAGCAATTGAGTTTACCCCCCCAGCTCAGCCGCCGGGTTTGCCAACCCCAAGACGAGCGGGCCAGCCACAATAGAAGCCTTCTCAAGGAGGTTGTTTTATATCTGGACAATTTGGCGACGTGTTCATAAATTAATACAAGTATTTAAATAAAAAGTATTTTTATGAAAATAATATTTTGTTAATTTTAAGTATCCCAAGAGTTTGTTTCTTGAGAATGTTACTAGGCTTTAAGTACGTCTTTTTGTAAGCTCAGTCATTGGTGTGTAATAAATAATTAAACCACTAAGTACATAGGTACATGGAGGTGTCTTTATAACTTTAGATATGACTTATTGTGTTATCGAGTCAATGATGTGGCCAAGCGATATCAATGAGCAAACATGTAATATTTTATTTCAATATCTAATTAAATATATTAACTCGCAAATGGCCAGCGTGGCAGACTATGGGGATCACCCTTCACAACCTGATAGGAGATCCGTATCCAGCGGAGGGATGATAAAAAGTGTGATATGATGATGCACTGCGACCAACTCACCCGGTCTTGGCGAAGTTGGTCCACATCTGGACCATTTTCTTGGAGACAGCGAGCTCGGTCGACTCGTCGTCCAGCCGGTAGTTCAGCCTGGAGAAGTAGAACAGGTAGCCCATTTCGTCGCCGTGGCACGCGCCCGGGTGCGCGATGCCCAGCATGCGCTTGAACAGCCCTAGGGCGCCGTCGAACGCGAACCGGTAGAGGTAGGTCGGGCTCGTCCTGCTCGTGGCGGCTTGCAGCCGGAGGGTGTCCAGTATCGGACGCAGGAACATGACGTCCGTGAACAACTGCGAGCACACATTTTGAAACAAGTTGTAGTAAGAGTGATTATTTTCGTATAAGACACTAAAAATTAAATTCAACAAA
Source organism: Ardaris minthe (assembly GCA_018244935.1). Classification (NCBI taxonomy): domain Eukaryota; kingdom Metazoa; phylum Arthropoda; class Insecta; order Lepidoptera; family Hesperiidae; genus Ardaris; species Ardaris minthe. The sequence goes on along the minus strand of DWTR01000085.1, from coordinate 4,637 downwards.
AAAAGTCAACTGCGTAACCCTTTGTGTGAGTGCACTTTCGAAGATTTTGTATTGTTGTCGCGATTACAATATCTACCTAGATGCATAAAATGTATGTTACTTATTTATTCTTATGTACCACCTTAAACTAAGGGGTGCAAAGGCGTACTTAATGCCTAATTGCATCAACTAACTAATCACAGCTGTATGCCGTGGTCGCCGACGGGCAGAAGCGTAGAAGATGGAAGCTGTATTCTGTGATTCCCAACCCGCATGCGCAGCGCATAGGAAATGCCGTCAGGGATTAAGCGCACCCTTTGTAACTTAAGAATAGGAAGGAATAAAGAATAAATATGTGTATAGCTAACATAATGTTATTAAGGTTATATAAATAGAAACGTAACATCACGCCTATAATCCCCGAAGACGTAGGTAGAGGAGTGTAGTACACTCCCACGTTTCACCAGTTACGTATTTGTATTTGTATTTCTTATATTGGACTGTGCTATATAAGATAATGAAGCTATTGTTCATTGTTAATTAACATCTATAGTGAATTTGAATGCAGGGACGCCGATGTATATCACCAATTTAAAATATAATTGAATTTATAATAAATAGCTAGTCAAAGAAATTTCCAGAAAGAATCCTTGTCGATTTAATTTGATATAATTGTAATAGATATTTTAAATGGATTACCATTAAGCTGTAGAAAATATAGATTGAATGTATTTAAAATATTTTGTCTGGGTGTAATTCCCCATCTCTAATGAACGACAAAAGGGATGCACTGATTTAATTTTTTTTAGTAAACTCGGCAAAACTTTAGTAAACTTAATTGTTTATTAATCGTCAACAAAAAAAACATAATTTAAAAAATATAGAAATAAAATTGACAGAATTTACTATGTAATTTACAAAAGAAGCCAGGTGGAAAAAATGTATTGTATTCTAATAGAATATTAGAGGACGCTTCGCGTCAACTCGTGCCCGTTCCCGTCGCCTCGCCGCCGTCAACTTCTTGTCGGTGTTTTACAAAGACCATGGCAAGTGGCGATAATCGAACTATCCGATACCAGCGAGCGAGCGCGTTAGAAGTTTTACAACCTAGCTTCGTTTGAAAATTGCAGTGTGTAGGTATTTTTTGTTCGTTTTATTACTTTTTTTAATGATATCTTCGTTTCTGTTGACGATTTGTAAACAATTTTAAATTAAAAAAAAACATGTTTTGCCGAGTTACTTGCACTAAAATAACCAGTAAACAATATAGTGTTTCGTTAAAAAGGAAATGTTTTATATATATTATTCTGGAAAAATTCAAGCCTGTACTTCTCTCAAGAGATAGGAGTAATACACTTCCACGATTCTTCAATTACGGTATGCGTGCTACCATGGAGTAGGGGGTACGTGCCTATTGCTATAAACCGGACAACAATCTGGACCTCGAACTATTACTACGGATTTCAACTTAGAAAAATCCTATAACACCTATCGATATCGAACCTAGGAATTTTCGCTCACTAGTCGCGTTTGGAACAGTTTAATAACTATTTTAATAAAATTATACATAGTTAAATATATTTATAATAACTCATGAATAAATCTACTACAATAAACGATCAATTCTTGTATATACTTACGTATGTAATTAGATTCTCCGAAACGGCTCTTAATGATTATTATGAAATTTCGTATTTAGATTTAGATTTTTTACTATTAAAATTGATCTTTGTAAGTGTCTTCGTGATAGTCCGTTTTCTCGTGAAAAAATGCATTTATCTAATAAGCGAACAGAAAATGAACTTCTATTCAATTAGCACTACAAATATACTCACGTGTTTATCGAATCGCTAGGGCTAAGCTAAGATGTGCATCAACACGTGTTAGCAAAATGCACTTATATTTTGCACGTAGTTCAAAGCCTCTAGGGATCAAGTTACAGTACTAGCACTCTTAAAGGATTAACCGTGACATAGCGGTTGAAAAACTAATTTGTTAAAAATGGGTTATCAATCAATCATAGGTTACCATTAAATAATGTTACCCACAAAACAATAATAACCTTTTAAAAGGGTAACCCTAACGAACGGGTTTGCAGGTGTTATACATTTGAACAGGTTATCGTCAAAAAGGCTAACCAATATGTGTTGGGTTTTCTAACAACACTTTCAATATACCCTATCGAAAACACTTTCAATGGGTAACCAAAGTGGTCCCTGGTTTCAACATAATACTTAGAATACAATATTTTTTTTCGATCCTTTTTTTTCTACCATTGGACGTATCTCCTCGTATTGGACGTATAATCTCCTCTCAGACGTAGTCATTTATGTGCAGATATAAAACGTTATTCACGTAGTTATAAAATGAAAAATATTAGTGCAATAAAACTATTCCCGAGCCGTCTAGATGGGGGTGGTCCGTCGCGTGTGCATCACTGCGGCGCGGCGGGCCGTGGCTGTCCATTTCCTATAGAACTATTACGCAAACACACCACTGCCAAGTACGTTCGGCGCTGCTCATTGAACCGGTTTCGGTTCGAGGACGTTGAACTGTCAAATTCGCATGGGAATTTTTGACACCGTTGTTGAACGGTATCCCTACTACTGCCACATTAGATATTCAGTGATAATCACTTCGTACAGAGGGCATTGTTTACATCAAAACTAAATGCAAATTTTCTGTTTTTACATTATTCCATTTAAAAATCACGTCGCTGGACGTGAGAGCAACGATGGAGTGATTAAAAATATTTGCAGTGTATTGTTATTTAGTTTCAAGACTATGTAGTTTTTAGTGCAGAAGTAAACAGGGTGACTGGTTACTTCTCTCTATAGAAGATCTTCACAAAAAAGAGAATATTTACGAGCTGAATTTCATTTCCATGTAAATTTACGACTGACTTCTTCGCATCGCAAAATGTAATGTTGTTATCCCCCTCCGTAAAAGTACTGTCTCCCTGAAATTTATTATAATATCTTATAACGGTCCTTCTACAGGTATACGTTAGTGATTCTAGGCTAAGTTTACTCAAAATTTTGGGCGTTGCACTACGTGAGATAGACATACTATTGGAAATCAATTAGCGAGCAGTGGGGGTTGCACTAATCGATAGTTTCTGCGCCATATCATGAATCATATCCAATATTTTTTACATCATACAAAAATCAGCAGTCACTCTCACATAGTATTCGTGGAATTGAAATTGTAAAGTATTCAAGCGTATTTTTGCGTGTTACTATACTATACTATACGTGTTACTATACTATATTTATGTCGAGAAAGAGATGAAGAACTAAGAAAGGAAATGATTGGTGATTGTGAATATCCCGAAGAATTTAAATAACAACTTCGATTTCAGAGAGTCAAAGAAATGCCTTCGAGGATCTTTCATATTTTTTTAATATAAGAAATTAACGTTAAGGCAACAAGATCCCTTCTCATCCATAGACCATCACGTTACAGGTTTCATATTTCACCTCCGTCGCCCGTAGGGGCGTTCGAATTGTCGCAGAAAGAGATCGAGGTGTTCATTTATTTAGAGACAATTGCTCAGTTTCACAAAGAACGATGTTTCAGTTTGTTACAAAGTTGTAGTAATCTTCATAATGTAATTGAGTACGTGTATTTTTTTTTAAATCTAAAACATGTTACAAGTATTGTAAGGTCAGCGAAACAAAGTGTAAGAAGAAGGACCTTGATTATTAAAATATACAAATTTTCCAATTAAAATTCTTCATTATAACAATGTACGATATATTACAACGTTGCTCTGACACATTTGCTTTCCGTTGAAATGCAACAAAGAATAATCCGCATAAATGTGGTATAGCTACTTCATCAGATTCCCACCCCAACCCTTTGGTTCAGTTGAATTCTATTTACCTAATCCATAAAGCACATGGGATTTAATCGGTTTTACTTTACAAGGTTCATTTATTAATATTAAAATAGCGTTACGTTGGTTCAATGGTGACATACTGAGACGAGACGGCGAGAGAGCCGGCGCGCCGAGAGCGGCGCACGTCGCCACGCGGCCGCTCCAGCCGGCGGCCGATCGAAACCGGGAAATAAAAAGATTACAGCACACCGCGGCCGGTTGTTGCATGAAACGCTGAAACCGCTGAAAGTGTGCCACTGACCTCGCCGTGTCGATTTGCTGAAGGCTGTGTGCATCGGCTTATTACATTTTGTTCTTGTCCGTTTTTAAAATTGCGGATTATTTTTTCGTATCGAATGTTTATCAAATACCGAAGTGCGGCAGTAAACTCGTTATTAAATTTCACTTTTTGTGCAACGTGCATTGATCGCTTCTACTTTGTTTTATTTTATAGATATGCTTCATTCATATGTAAAAGAAGACCAGTATTAGTAAAACAATTCACTTAAAGTAGTGATATGACACAACCTCTTAGACATTATAATTAAGATACGCATCAGGTCAAGTCGGTTATGGGATAGCAAGAGAACACCGAGTGCCAAATATCTCTACTTTAGACAAATTATGTGACTCTTGAACATGCGTCACTTTTTTCATACGTACACGCTAGCGCCGCTTACTTCTGTCCTCCGTCAATCAGTGTTTGAACCATTTTATCGAGATAGATGAGTCTTGTTTCTTAGATGTTGTTCGATATCGTACGAGAGACATTACTTGC
>DWTR01000084.1:0-15394 GCA_018244935.1 Ardaris minthe | reverse complement strand
CTCTCTTGACGCTTACTTTGGGATCAGATGACCGTGTGTGGAAATGTCGCAAGATATTATTATTATTATTATCTCGAAGATCTCTTCTACAATCTTAATCAGACTTTAATGAGGCCTTTTATTGGCAAAAAGATTTATTCCACACCCAGTCTTAGTGGTTTATAAGTTCTCAGTCAACAAGCGGTTTTATTTGACTGCACTGGTACAGTTCTGTAATAAATTCTTTTTTCCGTCTCTCTTAAAAGTTTGAAGATCTTCAAAAACTAGCATTTTTGCATGCATTCAAACTTATTTGGAATGATATGGAACGAACTATCGTCAGATCCGATAATAACGTCGAACGGACGCTGAAAGACCAGCTCAAGCGCCGGGAGCGGTGAAACTCCTTGTTACGCGCGAACTCATTTCCCAGGCGCACTGCGATTAGCGAGAACTGAGCACTTTCTTTATAGATAAGTGGTTGAGTGCATTTTCGTTCATTCTATTTCACTAATAGCCTATTGTCGTCCACTGCTGGACATAGGCCTTCCCTCAGGGGCTATGCCTATAATCCCCACAGCTTCTCGCACCGCTTACGATGCTGCCTATAGGCAGCCAGGCCATTTAGCTGTGCAGGCAGGCTAGGTAGGCTAGGTAAACTGCGCCATACCGCGACCTGCCAGCGCCAGGTTTAGTCGCCTCTTACGACACCCTGTGTATCCAGGCACCGGGTCGAGGAATGTATTCTTATTCCGCTCCGACACACATGTTTTTAAATGATATAAGCTGGTCGCCAACTTTACGGGTCGCAAATAATGTGCAACTCTTTCCGGGCAACCAGCGCATCTTAGATTTGTATCTCTAATGTTTATATGACGGCATTCAGATATCAGATCAGTCCGTATTTCTTTACCTTTGGGTACTACATTTACATCAAGAAGAAGGTATTATTACATAGATAGGTAAGTTCTTCAAAACTAAACACAAAAGAATCCGAACGCCACTGTTCAGCGGCAGGAAGGGGGTTCGTTACGAAAGTATGACGTCACCGTTGCCCTGCACGGTCAAAGAGCACGATAGAATCAAAAAATGTAGAGGAAACAAAAAAGGCCCTTCACTCACATGACCGTATGAATAATTCATGAAACTAAATATTTAAATGGCCGCTCGCATTGTTTGATGAACGGATATGTACCTGTTTTTTTTCTTCAGAATACCGTATAAAGAAATATAATAAAAAACACTAACTCACACACACGCGTTTCTTTCGAGAACATTATACCGAATTAATATGTACCCTTTATTTAGTTACGGGTAGCCATGATGATATTATAGGACTTAGGTCGCAGAAGGCGGAACCAAACCGTGTACATAAAGCTCATAAAGGAATTGGCATCTGTTCTTTGTTCAAATATAATCTAACAACAAAAAATTCTTATTTAGGTGTAACCTTTGTCTATAATAGACACAGAACAAAAATTGTTCTTGATATCAACAGATCTAAATGTTAATCACTCGTATATTTCGAAATTCGAATATCGAATATCGCTTTTGCTTTTTTCCAATTACACTGAAGCAATACCGAGTATGGGAGATTAAAATAACGATAAGTAAAAAATAATAATCGTCCGAGTTTAGTGAAACATGGGGTTTAACGGTAAATATGTAGAGTATGTGCCGGCCCACCGATCGCGGGCTCCCGACACGCGGCTGGTCGTTTTTTGCGACTTACACATAATTGGCACCACGATGCGCGACAACTTGACGTGGATACGGTCGCTGCGTACAAATATCCGTAGTTTTTTTCTTAACGTAAACGGCTACCTCGATACATGAGTACAACAGAAGTTTCCGAAAAAGGTTGACGTTTTATTTAATAATACACGTACTGAGTATCTGTACGAGTACATGTGTCGTAGACTTTTAGTTACGTTCAATATTGTCTTGAATTTTGTTTCAAAGTATATTTTTTAACAATAATCACATGTTTTATTATGTATGTAGTGTACAAAAGACCTTAGTGGCTGAATGAAGCACCTTAGTTCTATAAACATAGAATTTTTTACGCACTCGCTTATCTCGTGAGAAACCTGGCATAACGATAAAATATTTATGTAACACTTACGTAACATCACGCCTTTAATCCCCGAAGAGGTAGGCAAAGCAGTGTACTGCACTCCCACATTCCACCAATTATGTTTACGTCTCATTATGGAATAGGTGGTGACCCTATTGCCATACACGGGACATATATCCTGACTCCGAGCCACTACTTGAAATCTGAATTAGAAAAATCCAATAGTGCCTAGCGCGGGAGTTGAACCTAGCGCCTCTCGATTGGCAGTCGCGCTTGCAGCCAACACGACCAACGAGGCAGTCGAAATAATTACAATAATAATTATACTATCTATGTTAAATTGTTATGACATGGCAATGGTCATATACATAGCTATGCTTATTGCATTTGAGCGAACGTCAACACTGTGAACATCGCTGACGACGTTTATGTTTGGGCGTCGGCAAAGCGCCTGTTGATTATACGCGATGTAAGCCCCGACATGTTTAGCCGCGAAACGAGTTACACGTTCATGTAAAACTAACACGAGAAACTTTGCCGTGCTAATAAGAAAGTTCGATGAGAAAAACATGAACACAGAGGTGTACACGGCAATGCCCACGCGAATCCATTACACCCTGTGAGCAATTTATAACGGGGAAAGTAGGTCGCATTATTATTTACGACACGAGACGACACGACGACGAATTCCGTGTACCTATCGTGTCGCGACACGATACATGTGTTCTTTGTATATGTGAGCAGGTACATATATCGGCAGGTAGTCTATTTTAAATTTAATTCGTATCGGTGCGGTGTAAGTATAGAGGCCCCAACCGCGTACTGGGATGCAGGATGTCGGTGAGAGGCGACTAAATCTGGCGCTGGCGGATCGCGGTATGGCGCGGTCTGCTTAGGTACAGCTACAGCCACAGGGGAGGCCAATCGCCAACAGTGGACTGCAATAGGCTGATGATGAGGTTGAATTTCCAGTTTAGTTATTGTGTACAACTAGTTTCTTCATTACTTAGTTTGTAAATAACTATTGTTAACTAAGGTAATTAATAAATGTGCTTCATAAAATGTATGAGCCGCAAAAGTATGTCTTCTTCTTTATCGTCAATAAATTTATTTCTTGCTCGTTGTTCAACTCGGCATAACTAAATTAATGGATCACTATTGAAGCTGTGTAGTTTAAGAGACTATCATAATCGTGACTTGTAAGGGAATCGTAAAGCATAGATTTAATGTAATTTAAACCGATGTTGACGGAGTGAATTCCCAACAGAACACGCAATATCATATTTAGAGAATCAATTATTAGAACGGCGAATATACCTACATGTTATACATATATAAAAACGTTAACGACGTTATAAATTTGATTACACGTAACATTTATGAATGGAAATTAATTTGTGTTCACAGTAATTAAATTTCAAGATCCGCATAGGATGGGATCAACATAAAGTGCGGATCTCGTAGGAGAGATGTATTTTATACATGTAAAGATTAATGTTAATTACGCTTGACTGCTTATAACAGTACAACAAACGGAATACATTAAGCAATATGAATACGTCACGGACACCCGTATAACAACAAACATTTTTCTATAGCTTATTATATGAGATTACAATAAATCATTATTTATTTCGTTAGTTACCCTTCAAAACGTTTGAAGTTATAGTAATTAGGAAAAATATGACCATCTGTAAACAATAAGCATTTCATTGATTCAACATTAGAATTATACCAGATCTATAAGACGCTTTTAAAAATAATAAATTTAACAGATCTAAGACTGCAGTTTCTTATTATTATACTTTGGAGCAGCGTGGCGAAATATGCTCAAGCCCTAAAACATCTCGAGTTACTCATAAGCAGAAAAGGTACCAAGAAAGAGATGTAGTCCTTGAACCACTTTAATATAAAACAAATTTGTTAAGACGTGGTACAATACACCAGCCAACATTCCAATTACAATTCAATTTAATATAAAAAGCGAATAATTCAAGTATTTCCAATGCGTTTAATACGCAACATTAATATTTCAAAGGGGGCATTCAAAAGGGTCTATCCCTTTTCTCGCGGCGATAGAGTCAATCGAAACACCGTAAGGCAACCTCGACCGCATTCGACTCCATTTCCTTTATCGCTGCCCGTAACGGTCACTGTGCTCGGGAAAAAATGCCGAAAAAGGGCCGAGAAGTGATACGAATCGTTATGATCGTCATTGTTTCATTAAAATGGGCAAAAGGTTTTTTCGGAAAGATGGAAGTTTAATATTAATTTGGATAGACGCCCGAGAACGAGTAAAGTCGACACAAAATTTTGTGATCATTCTTTTAGTCTTAGTTATTGAAAGTACGAGTAAGTATTTTGATATAATATAAAACTTAAGTATAAGAAACAACGTCTCATATGAAATGTATACTCCCACAAGTTAATAAAAAAGATTTTTTTTTAAGCACTGCGACTCCGACACTTCTTTCTTTCGGAATGGACTGAAACTTTTGATGGTGCAGTTAAAGAAAAAACTAAAATGATAACTAGAGGCCAGGAATATTCTTATTCCGATTATTATTAATAACATGTGTTCATGACCCTTAAGTACTGAATTGACAGCTCTGACTCGGCGTATTTGCCGGATGCCCGTTTAAAACCGAACCGCAACAATTTAAATTTGAACTGCTGTTTCGAGGAAAGCGACAGAACTACCGTCACAGACTGTACTTAGACAACGAAAGAAGGTTTTAAACAGAAGGGAGGCCACAAAAGATTTAGTTCTAATGACCTAGAATCAACATGCTTTACTCATTTTCTACAACCCGTGCTTTCGTAAGTTATATTTGAATAGTCGAAACGCAAGTTTTATTCGTAAATTATAAACAAAGTGTCTATTATTCCATGCACGAGAGAGAGAGAGAGAATGAAAATTATGATTATTCGATGTTCGACTAAAGCAAATCATTATAATCGGGCTCCATATAAATATTTACCAATCAGAGTAAAACGCTTACCTACCATGCATGTGTGTAACTAAACAATTTATGCTGGGATTACGATTGTTGAACACGAAATGATCTGATGGTACATTATATATATATATTGATAAATTGGCAGAATTTGTGGACAATTCAATTGCCAAACCGGTTGCAGTTCATTGGATACTTGCTAGGACGCAATACGTGATGCAAAATGTACGACATATTATGATATAATATATTTTTTATTTAATAACCTCATTTGATCTTTTCACATTTGTTGAAGGAGCCAACACTCACAAATTTAAACATTTACCTATAGCTCATTAGGTCTTTTCAAGTCTTTCAATTCTTTTTAATATTAATTCTTTTTATTATACAACGGCAACTTCAAATAATTTCATGTGTAAATAATGAAGATGGAAGATTTCTTGAATCATAGCAGCATACATATCCATGTACAACTAATCGAATTAACATACTCCCCTCGTGTCGCCAACTGGATGTTTCTGATCACGTTCACGATCCCCCATAAAATGTAACTGCCGGCCAATAGAAGGCAACTAGTTAAGATACTACTGGGAAATGTCTGATGTTGTTTGAATTCGAGCTTTTTACAGTCGAGTGGCGATCTTTTGTGTATTTCGTTTGGTGAAAGTCAATTTGTATTTTACCCTTTGAGTCGGCGCAAATAGACAACATTCGAGTAGTGATAGAAATAAAGCGACGCGGTTTGAACTCGTAGCAATTTATTAAGAGGGTTTGTGTATTCAAATTATAGTTTTCGTACTGGCGATTTTAAGGCAATCGTGTCACCGTTTGTTGGTAATTTTGCTCGACGCTTCGAAAATACCAGCTATGTAAAGCAAGTATTGGTCGTTGGGCGGGGAAGATCTTCAGGTCCGTTCGTAAGTTTCCCACATAATGGCCAGTTTTCATTCGCGTCTTAGGTTATTCACATTAGAGCAGCGAGGTACAGTAAGTTTTAAGCCTTTCACGAGAAATAATCACACTCAAGGTTAAATTTCTCAACCAAGTCTACTTCTAATTTTCACGCACTGTTTCACGGGAATGCGACATATCTAAAGTTTGCCACGAAACGCACCACACACACACACAATATTACCACCAATTTTCATGTAAATGTAAGTATATAGATATATGTAAGTATATAGATATTGTTGTTATCTTCAGTTCGATTTTATATTCTGTTTATTTCATTTATTAAAAATTTGAACGTTATTATTAATTAACATTGATTTATTGCAAAATTTTATTTCATCATTGTATGAATTTTAATTTCCGGTATACGACTAAGTATGAACGAATATTGTGTATAACTGGTATATCAAGAGGTGGTGGTTCTTATTTTAATAAATAAAATAAAAATCTAATATGTGTTCTAACATACTCCTAGTTAGCGCAAATGGATTTAAGGCGAGTTTGTGGATAACCACTTAAACATACATACTTCATAATCTAAATATTGTATAATGATCCATCTTCATTATGTTTACATTAATAATGCATCTGCATTATATTTACAGAGAAATAAATAGACATAGAAAACGCAAATGTTCAAAAAATTCACGCCTTCCATAATCGCAAACAAGTACTACGATCGCTTCATAGATGTTACTTCCTTCCACTTGAGAAAAAGTCAAAATATCCTTCGAGTCTCAAAATATACAAAACGCGTTATAAAAAAAAAACAGCGTCATGTAGATGACGACAACCATGACAACGAGCGGCCACCGAATGTTCAGCCACTGAAACGAAAAATGTCAATTCATTCTGATTGTACGTTTAATGGTACCATAACAGACGTCACGGCGAAACGATTCGCTTAAAAACAACAACACAACGTAATAGTGAAAAGAATAGCGGCAACGGAAAAAAGGGGTCACAGTTGGTAAACTGTTACGTAAAACGATAACGATTCCAATTTTAAATGTTGTGAAACGATTTTTGCGATGTTATTCGTCTCATTTAGGTAACTGTTTTTCGAACTACCCATTATTTAATATATATTTAGATAATTTATAAAATTGTTTACATCTACAACTTAAAGTGGTATATCATTAAGTAATTCAGTTTTTAGTTTAACAATATATGTATGTATGTACGTTTAAATTTGTGATGATAATAATTGGACAACGCATTCAGTTCTTTGTACTTTTAATTAGTTTTAAGTTACACAATTTTCGAGGCGTATTATTAAATAAAATATTACGAAAACAAGAACATGATAATGAATATTATAGGGAATCTCATTCGGAACTAGTGTAAGAAATGGGGAAAAAAATATATCCCAAAGCTATAAATTTCGTATTTTACGTAAATGTCTTTTGTAACATTAATAGGCCAGTAACAAACTTTCAAACTTGTATTGTTAATGTAAACTGTAAAGGTAGTAACTAATTGGAAATTTCAGTTATCTCGAATTGATTATTTATTGGAAATGAAATCTAATATATCTGGCTTGTTCAAGTTTTCTACGCTATAAAGTAAGTATTGATAACGGTTAAGATCTCAAACAATTTTTATTAGCAATCTTATACATTTTGTATTTTGTATTAAAATAAGCATTTAAATATTACCATACATATTTTCACATTTTTACCCAGGAGATGGATTATGGTCGCGGCGGAACTGCAGTAGCTTTTAAATATTTATTACACTGAGAGTTCAAAAAACTGTGCACCGATTTCAACGGGAGCCCTCCAATTGTCCAATTGATCTTTGAATGAAAACAAATGAAATTATTATTAAAGGGAGCACCCATAAGCTTTTTTGTTATCTGTAACACAGATATTAACTAATAATACCGTATAACGTATTGAGGTACAAATTAGTTGAGTAAATAACGATGGTGGCAGAAACGACAACACTACTGAAGCATATGACGGCAAAATATGTGATTCTGTAATGAAGTCGGCATCCCGCGCTTTATTAACAGGTGAAAATCATAGAAGATCAACCTACCCACAGTTCAAAAATTACAACAATGAAAGGAACTAAAATTACGAACGCAAACAATATAATATAATAACGAGCAGAGAGTGAAACAGTCGATAAAAGATAACAGGACGGCCTATTTATACAAACTGTAACTATAAAGCTGATAGTAATCGACAAACAGCGCATAAAAACCTACAACCCTATTCAATAGAGGCGATAGCGCGCAAAATTACGCTTCACGGCACTCCAACACAATCATCAAATAATATTAAGCGTCTAATCATAGAAGGGAATATCGTAAAAATAACGATAAGCCAACTTTGTGGGGACCGGGCGCGCGAACAAAGTTTGTGTGTGGATGTTGAATGATAACAACCGTTGTCTGAATGTATGAGCTGCCTACGAGCCAATACGGGGAATATGTTTTTCACATATTTATATGTTTATGTATAAGAGTATACATAGGTATGTGTACAAGGATGTATGTAAATGTAACACTGTCAGTCTATTCACTGCGCACTGACGGCCTAATATCTCAACCGGTTTTGACGATGTATAACATACCTAGATTCACATTATACTGTGTGTCTTTTTAAATTTCTTCAGATTTCTACGGTTCATTGAAATGTATAGAAGTAGGTGTTTTAGATCAATGAAATCCTCAACGAGAGTTTAATGATAAAAAAGGTATTCATGTTCATAACATGTGCGTGCACGAACTCCGAAGTCACATTTAGTTGGAAATGAGAAGAATATAAGAATTTGACAAAGCTGTGTGTACGTACCGTACAAGATATTTTTTCACAGTCATATCTCTAACACAATAAAGGCAGTTGTTGAATCAAAGAAATAAAAAAGATATAATCTGGAAATTATTACACGCGGTAGTACCATTGACGTAATTGTAGTGACCACGAAACACCGGTGCTAAATGATAACCAAACAATGGCACGGCGGCCATCTTGTAAAGGGGAAAGTGGAATTTAATAATGTTAACCATCCAATGTAGTGAGCAAAATTTTTATATGAACGAATCCTAATGGAAAACGTTTCATACTTTCGCAAAATTAATGTATTACTCACTCCGAGTTCTTGGATATTATTTCAAGAGAATCATCAGAAAAGACTCAATTTTGCATCTCAAGCCAAGGTGGGGCAGGTATGCTGCAACTCTTGTGCTACGAAATAAGGCCTCATTTAAAGTAATACTTTTCGAACGTTTATGGAAGCACTTATTTCAACCTGAATTATGAAATCCCTTAAGGGCTTAGACTAAACCAAAAGAAGCATCATTAACCTAAAAACCTTTCGGATTGAGCTCAGCCATTAAGCGACTTCTAATTTTTATAATTATCAATGGAAATCTTAAGCAAAAGAAGTGAACCTGTGAGTGCGGCGTAAATGAGACAATGTGGGTAGAAGAACATAATCAGAGTACCCTAGCTAGAGATATACGTAACATCACGCCTGTGATCCTCGAAGAGGTAGGCAGGGGAGTGTAGTAGACTCGCACGTTTCACCTGTTGTTTACTTCCACTATGGAATAGGTGGTGAGCCTATTGCCATACACCGGGCACATTTCAAGACTCCGAGCAACAACTAGAAAATCTAAATTAAAAAAATCTAGTAGTGCCCGACTCGTGATTTGAACCCAGGACCTCCCGATCAGCAGTTGCGCTTACAACCAATACGACCATCGACGCAGTAGGCTCCAGATATACCTACCCTTAAAAAAACGGCGGAATGGATTGATCATTATGTTTAAATATTTTACGGCACGGACGTAGAAATAAAAAAAAATTGAAGCCGTTCAAAAAAAGGGTTCCAGATATAATCATTACCTCGTTCCCCAGCCATTCAACGGTGCCTATGCCCAAGTTTCCCTACGGATCCCACTTGATGGGTTTAATTGACCCCTCATTTGTACGCAGACCGTATCAACCCCGGGATTTCTAACGTGAGATACACGTACGCTTAATTCTATAAACAAACAAGTGGCTAACGATAGCCTTTCACAGATTAAAAACCCGTTTTTAAGTGCTCCCGATCCCTCTTTCGGGAAATTTTCCCCACATTTTGGCTCGATTCATAATACTTTGCAGGTATGTAAATGGGGCGAAGGCGTAAATTTTTAATGGTCCAATTCTAAGCCGGGTTTGTCGCTATTTAAATATATGAACTACTTTTACTAGGAAAAAACCGGGCAGTAGTATTAAAATTATGAAATGTCAGACCCAGTGGTACCTAAATTGGAATCACTAACATCATACAACAATTAAGTCGTAGTGTCGACAATCGCTAAACCAGTTAACCACTTGTTTTCCTACCTAAGTCGGCCGCTAAATAACTCTGTTTGCCTCCCAAACACGCATCCAAAATCGCCTATTGACAAATTCCAAAATCGGCTGTTGGCAAATTACAAACACGTGGGTCGACTTCTTGAAGACCGTATCGGTTCAGATAGCTTTGATCAAATTCGACATGGCCATGGGCAATGGTTTAAGGCTATACTTTCATTTCATAGAAGCTGGATGCGACAAGCCGAGGACACTCTTTGGAGGAGGCCTACGTCCAGATGTGGCTGAGATATGATGATAATAATTTTGGAAATAAAAATGGATTTCACTGTGGACCAGTTTGTTCAAAAGATCTGTTGAGCCTCGTTGGTCGTGTTGGTTGCAAGCGCGATTGCCGATCGGGAGGTTCTGGGTTCAATTCCCGGCTCGGGCACTACTGGATTTTTTTCTAATTTAGATTTTCTAATTGTGCCTCGGAGTCTGGAAATGTGCCCGTTGTATGGCAATAGGGTCACCACCTATTTCGTAGTGGGACGTAAACGTAACTGGTGAAACGTGGGAGTGTACTACACTTCTCTGCCTACCTCTTCGGGAATTACAGGCGTGAAGTTACGTTATCTATTCAGAATTTTGAATTCACTTCTCCGAAACTTCTTAATTATTTCATAGATGTGATTACTTAGATTACTTTAGTGTGTTACGATTTAGTGTGTTACGATAAAATATTCAGAGCATGTGGGCTCACACAACATGTCTCTATAATATTTAAGAGACGTTGCAGTCCGCAACTATGGAGAACGTTTAAGTTAATATGAAGCTGGCCAGCGTAACGTTTGCGACTATACCGTCACCGCATAATACGGAAAATGTGGCAATTAGGAGCAACGTACACAGAGCCGCCTGAATATTTATGTGATGACGGAAAATATGTATAACAGGAACTAAAAAACTTAAAACCAATCCAAATTGTAACATTGTTTCAACAAAACACCGTTTGATAGATAAATTAACTTTTTGCATTAATCAAAACGTAACACCACGCCCGTAATCTCCGAAGAGGTAGGCAGAGGAGTGTCGTACACCCCCACGTTTCACCAGTTACGTTTACGTCCCACTATGGATTAGTTGGTTAGCCTATTGTCACACACCGGGCACATATGATGCATTTATCAATGTGTGACATTGTATTTGAACAAAACTATTGTAGCAGTACATGGTACTTGAATATCTTCTTCATACTCGTACAGTAACAATTGTACTGGATGTCTAATATAAATTACATTTGACGCTTTTTTAAACGGACGTAATAAATTATTACTATGGTGCATTCTAACATGCATGTATGCATCTTGACATAGACGTTCGATAGTAGTCAGAATTGTAATAGCCAATAGTCAGAATGATCAAGTAATACAACAAATGCAGTGCATCCACGTCTTTAGATATTAACCACCTGTCAGTGTCTGAATTTAAACGAAATATTAGTCTCAAAACGTTACAGTGTATAAGGTCTTAGCAATTAATCTACTATTAATCCTTGTCTTTTTATTGTCTTTTAATCCTTGTCTTTGTAATTTGTTTTATTTTCTGTTATGTTATTGATTTTTGTCACTGAATATGTAGATATCAATAATGTATTTCTTTAGTAAATAATCGTGTCTGAAAAAAAAAACCTATTTATGTTTACCTGTAAGAGATTGGACATTTATTGTAATTGTATTTTTGTGAACTTCATTTTGTATACTATTGAAATGTATCAATCGTTGGTGAACTTTTAAACAAATAAATAAATAATCCCCCCTTGTAATAAAATAACATTGACAATAAAGCAATTAGCTTTGATCATTTTAATTTTTAGAGGTAAACCTCAAACATAACTATAATGATAAAACGGTTGGTGAAGATGACGCTGATGAAACTGGGACATTACACGATAGATCAAGTTAAATAGCGTTAATTACGCAGCATGAATAGATTTTCGCAATGAGAAAGACTAGAGGAGAAAACATCATTCAGTGTACGTCGCTACCAATGCAGTCTGCTTGCACTCAACGAAATTGTACGTGCGTCAAACGCTGTGGAAATATGGACGGGGTGGCGGCAACAAAGAGATAAATTGAAATTTCGACGGTTAACACCGAATGAACCGCTGAGTATAGGTTAGACTGCATTAGCACGAGTTTAGCCGAGATGGTTATTATTTTCGCCGACTTCAACAATGTATACCTAACGCAGCAGCGGCTTGCAGTTTAATAACCGGTTAGTACATCTCGAATAAAGTAAATGTGTTTTGCCGAACATACAAAGATATTTCTGCATACCAATCTGGTACAAAGATACGACAACAGCGAAAATATTTATTGCTAATCGAACACAGAAATGTGAACTGTGGTGTTTTTTCAACAAGCAAACCATTCATATTTCGCATAGAGAATATGATAAACATTATAAAGAAAATCTATATGTACTGATAAAAATAATTGACCCTAACGCAGATAAGAACAACGCGAGGGCCGCAGTCTTCAGATATCTATATTCTGGATACCATTACCGATACTCAGTAGAGTTATTTAGTTACAACAAGTTACGCGACTCCTCGCCGTGAACTAGAAAACATTGAGCGGATTCTTTATCGCATTCCAGATGGAAACTCCTCAAATAAAATAGAATTGGGTTACCGAAATGGATCGGCACAGGGTTGAATGGGAATTTGTAACTGTTACAACTGCTTTTCATGAATGTAAGTGAAAGAACAACGGATGTAACTGTGTACATATTTGTGGTGAGCAGCAACACCTGTATATTTAATGTCATATGTGCAGGATGTGGGGGACAGTAATACTTAAATATGAAATATTCCAATATTTTTCTAGGTGGTACAGATGATTTGGAGTCCTATCATAACATTATCCAGTTGAACATTCTACGATACCACCACATACAAAACAATATTTCATCCAGGAAGATCTATTTCCGGGGCGTCCGGTTGGGATTGTATTGATGATATTAATGCAGTGTGTATATTTCCTTACCTTGCATATTTTTTGAAAAATATTCAACAGTTTTATAACGTCGTTGGGGGTTGGACTTTTTATTGTATAAATAAATAATTTTACAGATACATTATATGTTCATAAGAAAATATCTATGTACATATACTCAGAGCATAATGAGCCGGAGAGCGTTTGTATTCGTATTCGACGGTCGAATAGCGGCCCGAATACACATAATACGCATATACGTTGAATTTGGGAATATTGCTTATTTCCATAAATTTCGGCGGAGGGAAGTTTTGAAGAGTCAGTACTAACAATTGGCTCCATTTAGAAGCTAATACGCAACACGCCTCGATTCCGTAGCTCTGAGAGGGCGATATTTTAGAAATAAGACTAAGTAATTTGACTTTGATTTATACAAAGTATTATATTGTAACGAATAAACATGAAAATATATAGTTCGCTGACATGTATTGTCATTGATAATTACGAAATCATGTATAGTAGTTTGTTTGACTTCTATATCCTTATAAACGCGTACGAAATTATTGTCTCAATTGGTTAATATTAATATAAATTTAAATTTGAATTGAGTGAGTTTATATAACATTACATAAATGTTATTATACCATATAATATATCATACCAATATGTTTGAACATTCACACAAATATCGATAGTTTTCTGTACTATAGGAATGAAAAACGTGGAAACGTATCGCGGCTGTTCCGGTAGGCCTAATAAAATTCGAAACATTGCAAAATGTTTCAAAATCGGGTTTACGAGTCGCAGTAACGAATATATTCTTAATTCCAACGCAATTAATATCAAACGTTGACATCACATTTTCCATGTAAATACATATTACACGGATCATCATGAGTGTTCAGTTCAGTTCGGATTCAATAATAAATGAATCATCTATTTGGCTGACTTTTACACATACCGTTCTCCAGTTTCGCAACTTCGGTTTCGATTTCCGATCGCACATCTATCTGAATGATATGTTTATCTGATTTTAATCGAAGTAAATATTTGGCTTTGCTTTCTAGCTGAGGGTCGTGCTAATGGAGAATCCTATGTTCAGCAGCGCAGGGAAACCAGCAGATGACGAGGATGATGAACCAGATCCACACATCATTGTCCATTCAAGGCACTGGTTATATTTGCTTGCCATTTCTTACTCACAATCGGTACACTAATTGCTTGGGTTTCGAGGAAACGCAGTATTACGTACCGGCGGAGTAGGTAGATATTACGACTGCAATCAGGAACAAGCGCGACATGATACGTGATATCATGGCTTTGATGTAGAATCAATCGTATGAACTTTCAGAATTGTAAATCATACCGGAAATTGCAAATAGATTCCGATATATAATGTACACATTTATAGAGAAAAATAATAAAATTGTTATTCACAACGTAACAGTGGAAGCTCCTGATCAAAGTTCTATTGAAAAATTATTACCCAAAAGATCGAAAATGTGGGTGTAGCTATCCGAAAGCTAATATTTACAAGAAACTTTGTCCGACTCGAACCACAAAATTAGTGACGGATTATAATAACATTGAAATACCTATCCATCGCGGGGATTTATATATAATATCCAACTTAATTTAACTTTGACGGATTTACAAACAAACGGACCGCCCGTAAATTTATATTAATCGCGCGTATCTTAAGGCCGGTGTCGAATTTACCAAAATCCCTATTTTAATTAATACTATTGAACGAGTGAGGCGAGAGTGCTCAGGAACGGTATCTCACGTTATGCAATGCGTAAACGTGGCAAGCTCTTGAAGAGCTTCATAGTAACCCGCCGCACACAAGTAGATACAATTGTGAACACTGATCATTATAACATGATAGTCAGCTTGTGACAAACGAGTTCTAGATGCTGTTTTCAACAGTATGTTAAATCAGCCGACCCGCCAATCGGCCATCGTAGCAGACAATGGCGCTAATCTTCTACTTCTCAAAGGAGACCTGCTTTCTGCAATAGAATAATATAGGGACCGTTAAGACAAAGTAATATTTTTATATATTAAGCAAGAAAATTACAGAAGTTTGACATTAATAAGATTTCTTAATGAATAATAAACGTTGCGAGAGTA